>CABEEJ010009483.1:0-10252 GCA_901482245.1 Timema douglasi
AAAAATAATCATTTTTTGTTGCCAAAGTAAATCAAATATTGCTCAATTAGGCTTAGTGGACTTGAAACAGGACTTTCTATCTTAAATAAAATGATCTTGTTCAGAGTCCACGATTCTCATGACAAATATTCAACAACTGTTGATACCACCAAGAAAGTTAAACAATACATATTGTGGCTGCAGGAAATGTGTCGGGAAAACTGAGATTTCCCAGAAAACAGGGAAAACTGCTCCTACACGATCTTGTCTGTCTCACCTAAATAATATTAACAAGGTCATGTGGGCGCACTTTTCTCACTTTCCTCACGGCCTCACCATTTTCACCGGCTTAGATCGGTTCATCGCATTCTTTTGTTTTGGAGGGGGGTGTTTCAAATTGACTCATCGCACATCATGAGGCCTTGAGGAGGTTTAAGAACATCGATTAATGGAACCTGTCTCTTTGCCTGTTGTTAACGTTGGGTTGGGTTAGGTTAGGTTTTCAATTAAATAAAGATTAGTGTGTATTTGTAAGCATTTGATGTGGACGTGTAAATTGAAGTTACCAAACTAACTATTGACGGCCTTTTACTCCATTTTTTTAATCTAGGCTAGACTCTTCAAACACTTTGTTAGGTCCTTGGGCGTACTTGTTTTGTAAGTGTATAAAACACCTGATGTGTGATGATTGATAGGAGGGCGCAATGTTCCCCTTTTTTTCTGGGACGGCGCTGTTTTCCCGGGCGCAGTTTTCCTTAATCCGTTGGAACTATATTTGATTTATTTGTAACTAGAAAGTTATTGTTCATAAAAACTGGAAAAAAAAGTTATCGTTACGTTCCAAGGCAAAATGAGAGATTGTAATGTGTAGGACGTGTACTTGTTCATTAATGGAAATTTTATGTTGTAATTATTGTTGATGGAATGTATTGGCACTGGGTTTTTTTAAAGGAATTTCGTTGTTTTTAAGGACCCTTGTGGTCATATTTTCAATGGTCTGTGAGAAATTACAAACTACCCCTTCTTCCATCTTGTTTATAAAACACGTCACGTGCCTTATTAAAGATATACTTGTATAATAATAGTGAGTAATAAACATAAATTAGGTAGGCACATTATTATTTTGCAACCCCCCCCCCTTTCCTATCTTAGGATGACGATGACTAGAAACTCAGGTGAAATGGCCTAATTTTAACAACATATCTTTATTTGTCATACAAAATGAAAAGGTACACATTATAGAAAGTAAACAAACACAGAGCGTGAAGCGCGTCTTCCTTCCTAATGAGAAATAGTTCCATTTAAATGACTGAGATCATAACTCAACAATGCAACAATGCAACAATGCGTGATGAACATAATTAAACATATCAGACAAAATCCCACTTGACTTATAACAAGTCTGAGGTCCTAGGTTCGAAGAACGTCCAATCAAATAAGGTGATATTTACAGTTTATGATATTCAAAGGTCCCGCGTAACACACAGGCGTTAAGCGCTCGTAACCCCCAACGGATATCATAATGTAATACAATAATAACGAGCAATAGTGGAACAAGTCCCAATCTATCCTATTAGTGTCCTGTCTCCTAATATAACGTAATCTACCCAGATTACAGCTAATCCTAAACATACTCATGAACAAACACTAGACGGGAAGAAAGCCCGAGACGCGTAGTCTCACTCTGCGTATTCATTACAACGTAAATAAACCAGTAAGGCCAACAGGTGCAATAAATAAGGCTGGAGCCCATTAAGACGGCGGAAAGGCGACGACATTTAGATAACTGCGAGAAGCGCGTGACGTAGTATGTTTACATTATTAAACTAAGATCAGGTGAGCCAAACAATAATTTAGAAAGTTCCCCCATTACGCTGAAATATAATTTTGATACAGACAATAACAACAATAATAATCCCCTGCCCTACGTCGCCGCTCTCACCTCGGTAGGGTGGTGGTGTAATAAGTGACCAAAGACCACCAGCGCACCACTATATATACAAAGTTACAGTTGAGAGAGAGGGGGAGGGACGCGAGGAGGGGGAAGGAAAGAGAAGCGAGAGAACGGGATGACGAGATGGTCCGAGCAATGTGTCGAACATCCTAGAACCTTGACGTGGCCGGAAGAAGCAACTATCTTCCTTTGTTTCTCGCCAGTCTCGGGTTTGACGCTAGGTGGCGCCCGTCGAGCGCTCCGTCAGTCTATCGGGTGGGTTGTTTGGAGTGAGTCGGTCGGTGCTAGTGCCGTGCGTTGCAGCTCGTCTTGGAGGTTCGGTGAGTGTCCCCCATTCGATTAAGCCATAACTCGTAAGTTGTTACATCATGTCTTGTAACTTGTTACAATTTTAGGGTAGTTAATAAATAAAGCGAGAAAAAAAAATGGTGTGGAGATAGATTTATTTACAAACTCACAACATTGTTTAAACATTTATAACACATTAGAAATTATGTCAGAATATTTATGAAGGTGTCTCTTAACAGTCTAGGATTTTTTAAATACCGATTTAAAAAAAGAAGTTATTTTGGATTATATTACAATCCATTTAAATTTGTTAACCTATCCGACACCTTAGATCAGACAGTATCTTGTCTGCCTACGGGGTCAAGGGTCCCCGGGCTCGATTCTCGTCGGGGCAGAAAATGTATCATTGGTGAAATGTGGATTTACCCTTTCACAACGATATATTAACGGCCGGAGAATGTTTGTTGTGCCTGTCCTAGTCTTAAGTTATATTATAAGGTACATGAAGCTACGACAGGCCTACAGTTAACCTAGTTATTTTTACTGAAAAATAACTGGTGTAATTGAACATTGTAGTGTGATTCAAACAAACGTGCATTCAATATCATCGCTGAGGGAACTGCAGGTCTTAGGGAGAGAGGCTTTATCTTAGCTCTCTCTCAGTGTTGCCAAATCTCCTCGCTCTCAGTTATGTGTGAAGGTGGTGTGCTGGGGTAAGAAGGAGCTACTGGCAACATCGACTAGCCAGCGTTGCGAAACTTGTCTTATATTTGAGGGGAGATTGACCACACGGAAACGAGAGAATGGCAACGCTGTCTCCTAATAGTAGCCATGCGGTTTCCTCAGAGATGATATCAATAATTATTGTAGATACTTAGGAGGAAACATTAATCCATTTTTATTGTTAAGTCTTTGTTCCGTTTTCAACACAAATTTGACTCCATGCTTCACTTCTCTTCCGGGTAGAAGATATAAAGCCTCTTCAACAATTGTCGTACTAGCATCATCGATCTGGTAATATAAGAATATGTATTGTATCAACATGTTGATTGTTGATATATTGCTGATTATGTGTATCAGCATGTTGATTGTTGATATATTGCTGCTTATTTGTGTCAACATGTCGATTGTTGATATATTGATGCTTATTTGTGTCAGAATGTTGATTGTTGATATATTGCTGCTTATTTGTATCAACATGTTGATTGTTGAAATATATTTCTGCTTATTTGTGTCAAAGAAAATATTTAAAATCAGTGTTTATGTTTAACTCGTTGTAAACTTGTATTAATTTAGAAACTGTTATTAAATTTAGTTAATTTGAATATAATTATGGATTGCTAAATGGTGTAGTTAGTTTAAAATTATAATTTCAAATTTGTTGTATGACAGGAAATATTTAAATATTGTATGAAATTAAAACTATAGTATTATTAAACATTAAAACATAAAATGAGTATAATAATATAATTATTTTATGTTAAAGATTTTGTACAGATACAAATTAGTTAATTAATACATCTATATTTTTTAAATAACTCTTCATACTAGTTGTGAAAGATTGAATTCAGATATAGTATATTTTCCTTTCTCATATCAAGAGAAAGTATTGTAATCTTAAAAATTCTCGCCCTCAAGACTTTGATGATTATTTACGTTTTATGTGGGGTCCGAACACAAGAAAATGAATAGTACAATAATAATTAATCTGTGTGTCCCCAAACCCGTCTTGTTTAAAATGGATACCTAGGGACTGTTCTACTTGACAATTAATACTGCGTATTAGTATTTTGGGTAGACATTCTTTGAGTGGTGGCTTACTGATGACTGATTTTTGAAAATTGCGAACTCAGAATTTTACACTGGGAGGCAATCAATCAAGGCTACATCCGAGAAAAAAAATTGTGCGAGAGGGCAGGTTTGGGAGGGGGGGGGGGGCACAATCCCCTAACCTCTGGTGACCAAGGTCAGAGAAAATATATGAATATTAAATACCTTTAGAAGCTACTTGGAATTGTTTCTCGCTAATCAAGCTCATAGGTTTAAATCACGTGAGTGACCTTTCATACAATGTATCGAAGAAATTTATTTATTACTTATTTAATGTATAAATGAAAACGTTTAAATGTTAGGTTTAAGTCATAAGCCTGCTCTTAAAATGTAGCCTATACATTCGAAATCTCTTCAGAGTCAAGTATTTTAGTTCTATTTCGTAGGATTTAAATCTTATTCAAATAATTTGCGACCTTGGGGGAGTTAAATGCATCATTTTCCCCCCACCCCCTTTCGGGTGCACCACTATTCAGCCCCATGCATTAATTACTTTAACTTAACAATGGTAGATACGCAAAAAGAATATAACATTAAGTTTGGCCCCTGATTAACTTCGTGAACTGTAATGATTTGAAATCATTGAATCAATATTTATATCTTAAAATTATTATAGACTTGTTAAATTGTGAAATTGATTTATTATTATTATTACTAATATTATTGGCACCGCGACTTACTACCCGTTCGGGCTATACGCACTTACGCTAATGTGTAATGGTAGGGTGATTGTGAGATGAAATGGAGGACCTACAGTTTAACGTGGAATCCGAACCACGGTGGAGGCCTGGCATTCCCCACATTCACAAGATGTCTTGTCAGAGGTGAAGGAAGGGTTTGGTAATCAGATAAATCTGTGCCGCGACCGAGGATTGAACCCCGGCCGCCAGCACAGAAGTCTGACACCTTACCCCTAGACCACCAGGTCGCCTCTTTTTTTATTATTGAATTACCTTAAGGACACCGTACACTTGAATATAAATATCTTCACACTGCGATACTTCTGATGAGAAATCAGTTCTGAAGCGTTAAAAATACAAAAACACTCCGCAGTCATCTCATAATGTCTTGTTATTCTGGTGTTAAAAAAATGTACCTTATTCGTTTGAGGAAGGCGGCATCTATTTTTATAGCCAAACTACTTTTAAATGTGACATTTCACGTGAAATGTCTTTGAAAATGAGTTAATTTAACCATATTTTCATCGTGATTTTTTTAATTAAAAAAATTAAGCTTTAAGTCCCAAGTTCACTGACTCCTCACCCCCACCGTTCGGTTTTTGCGGACAATGTTACGTTCACCCACGAACTTCTAGACAATAAACATAATATGACTATAAATATTGGTTACCAGTGTTGAATTCTGATTTATTGTCGAAACTTGATCAATCGAGGATTTAAATATTGACGAGTAAAAATGTATATAGTCAATATCTTTAATAATTTAACTGTCCTAGTTCTCCGTCTAGGTTCATTCGAAAGTCTCTGCTTGATGTTAGTACATAGAACATAGATTTAGTTGAAATTGTTGAGATGTAAATAGCTAAGCTCCTAAAGCATGTCATGTGCATCGGCGTGCAAAATATGAAAACTACGTGGCAGGGAATTTAATTTAAAGGTGTTTCGTGTGGACATGGAGATAAACAGACATAATTGAATACACAAATCAAATTGGTTGACGAAAGCTGTTACAGCGAATGGTGAAAGCGCGACATGTTCTAGGAGCCCATCTCACTAACGATTAACCGCGCTATTTAATAAAAGATAATGACCGAATCAGGTAACGAGGTGTAGAATGGCTTTTCTGAATGATTCCTTTGACAATAGAGGAATCAGAATCATTGATCTAAAACAAATTTGTTTCAATTTTGTGTGTGTGTTTAAATGGTTTCATAGGTTTCAACTCCGATGTATCTCAATTAATAATTCAGGCTACCACTGACATACGTTAGGCCTGGTTCGAACCCCGCTATCTACGTAAGTTACGATCTATCTGTGGAGTAAGAAGGTTTCCTATGAATGTGATTTTGCGTTTGGGGTAACACCACTTTTATATAACATCAACACGTATTAAGATTAAAAGACAACTCAAAATTAGAATGTATTTTGTTTCAACCACGAACCTTAGCTAAATTGACGAGTATTAAATTAATAGCATGTTAACTTCAAAGAGATCAACATCTTAGCCCTATTGTAACTGAACAAGGACCACCAAATACGTCACGATTGCCCCTAGAGTGGAGAAGAGCATGGCGCGGTCTATGGTGAAGAACCTGCCCGCGGTGAAACGGATCTCCCTATTGGTGAACTGCTGTAGGAACAGTTGTATCTCCTCCTTGGTGTCCTGGTCCATGGCCTTCAAGAGGGTCATCCTCTGCAGCAGCACACCGGTGTGACCCCCCTCCGAGCTCGCGCAGTCGCAGCTTAGCGTCATGAACGTGACACTCAGGGTCAACATAAACACCCGATAGAAAAATAGCGGCGGTGATCCCGGCGTATCCCCTTTGTAAACTAAGATAACCAGCGTGTGCAGAAACGTAAATATCTCTATAAAGTTGCAGATCAACGACAGGAAGATTAGGAGTCCGAATGATTCGTTGAAACCATGGACGACGTCACACACACGACTGTGGGCCTTGCGGAGGGAACGGACTCTCCGGGTGGGAGAGAGGACCGACCGAGAATCCGAGGCTCGATTGACACGGCCGATCAGGGTGCTGTTGAGGGTCGTCGACGTGTTAGTGGCCCCGGAGTGGGCGGCTATAGGCTGTGTCTCGCTCCTGTAGGTGGCGGAAAATTTGGAGATCTGTCCGTTCAGATGGGACAGCCTCTGTCTGATTGAGAGAGCGACGTTACCAAGAGTTACGTCAAACATGATATGGACGCATACGACCAATAGTCTTCCGGCGAAAGTACAGCACATGTTGATAAGATCAGGATATAAAAACATGAAACTAAGGGTGAAATAAAAAACGAGTAGCACATATATAAAACTTATCTCCCACAGAAGAAATCTACGGATTAAACGGTAGAAGCCGTTTTTATCGTCGATCAGTATGTCGTCTATACGACTCAATGTTTCCAAAATCTTTCCAATCCGTGCACAGATAGGGAAGAGAGCCATAAACATCAGAACAACCGTGGTGACTAGAAAGTAACAAAGGGTGTGCAACCAACCCGTTAGGATCAATTGTTGACGTGTCATGAATTTATAGATATTCACAGCTTGAAATGGAGCGGCGGTAATGATTAAAACTCCCAACGCGATACTGTAAACAACTCCCGCGGCGGATATCTGGTACCTCATCCTGTCTCCTTCTTCTTGATCGGTAGTACACGTGCTCGAGTCCTTGGAGTCGCGTGGTCGTCTGTCGGCCCATCGGTCACTACTGGTCAATGATCGACCGCCTACGAGTCTGATCGGAACCAGTCCGAATAGGCTGCACGTGTAGAGGAAAGGTTTCACCGCAGAATGGAGATCGGTTGGTCCCGCGTCTTTATTGCGGGAACCCTTCGACGTCCGTGTCGGATCCGCCATTATCGGCTTCTAAAACTGTATAAATGTAATCAAGATCTCTTTCACTTATTTATAACGCCAACAATTATTATATTTTTATCGAAATAGGCTTTTAGTTTATTTGTAAATTGCAGGAGAAATAAAAACTTTGCATAAAGTTCTTCACTCAACTGCATCAACTAAAATAAACCTAAAACATTTGTTTCTATTAGAATCCGTAGTTCGATACAGTATATATATATATATCTGAACAGCAAAATTACCTTCAATGGGGCGGAATAGAAACTAAATAGCATTTCACTTCAATCGAAATTTTAATTCACATAATCTAAATACTATCAGTCCCATCATAAAATGACGTTAATATTTATCAAACCATTTGCTGATTGATATTCAAATGAAATGGATTTAATGGCATGTGTCAGATAAGATGCTCAAGCTGTAAGCTCTTTGTTAAATTACTTATTGTTTCGATTTGAATTATGAATGCATAATATGGTTCTTCTTTAGGTTCTTTACAATTTTATATGTGCTAAAATTAACAAAGCTTATACAATATTTCAATAATTTCGAAACACGTTCTTGTCCTATTGTTTGGTTGATATTTATTGATTTAATAGTGTATGAATGTTTATCAAAGAAGTAGCTGCGTTCCATACAATTTCTAATAATACATCGAGGGTCACACAGTAGAGTGCTCCGCGTTGTCCAATTCCATTATATAACATAAAATGATTGTTTTTCTTGTCAAATGTTTAAATTTGTATAATCGTTTATAATAAATTGAACGATCCGATAAAAACGCATACAAAAGCTATTTAATCAAACGTTAAAAACTTTAAAGCTGTAAATGTTTATATATTTGTATAAATTATTATATACTGTCACCACATCCTACCTTCCTTAATATGGGCCTATGTTTATCAGGTTGGGTCACGGCTGAGAACGGGGGAAGTGACTGAGTTTTGTTTGTGTGGGCTCGTAATTGACGTTCGGCTTAGGTTTTTATGGTTTTTATTTATACTACTATGTCTATTACAAAACGCGAAGTCGATAAAAGATACTAAAATATATGAAATAATCTAAAATACCATTTATAAGCTTATGGCAAAACGAAGTATTGCCAGGAATAACCAATGGTCTGACTGAACTCTAGGTTATCCTATACGGTTGATGAACCCTGGTACCCTGGGATTCGAGGGATAGCCCTCAAACACAGATATTGATGTTTCAGCGTCCTAGCCCACGTAGCTCTAAAACGGGCAGAGTGACCCCCCTAGACTTGATGGTGAATAGTCAGCCCAGTTAGCTGGGTTACACCACTTTGTATTCTGCCTTCCGGCCTGGTTTACCGTGAGGGATGCTGTCCCACTATTATTATTATTATTATTTAGCACCGCGTCTTACTACCCGTTCGGGTTATACGGTGTTTCCCACTGTTTATCTTGTCCGCGCATATGTTTGTTTGTTTGTTTACTAGCTCATCTAAACACCTCGCAACCCTCATTTTGTCATTCACAATTCAGAGCACAATAATATTAAACAAGCTCACCTCTAAATTTAGGCTGTGTGATTACAATATATATTTTATAAATTCATAAATCTCATAACATAATGTTTTAATAACACAGTTGTCTGAATGAAACGATAATATAGTAATTTAACTTCATAACTTCTTTGCCTGTCAAGATTTTAAAATACATATTTGTAAATCAATGCTATATAGCATTATGTAAGAGTTTAGTTGTTAAAACACTTTTCATTACATTTCACATTTTGTAAAGCGCGTGTTTGATTTGGTCGTGAGCATTCACTACGAATTTTTGTTTACATTTTTAAACAATTTTTGTTGTAATTTTGATATAATTTTAATAGTTATTCATGCCATTCTATAGTCATTTCTTGGTCATTCTTAGGTCATCTAAGTCTGGGCCCAATATCTAAATAAATAGCTGAAACGAAGAAAAATATTACAAATATTTGCAGGCGAATGAAAGAGCGCCGTGAGATAGTTTTACATACTATATTTTATACAGAGCTGTGATGCAAACAGTATTGAAAATATTTGCAGGCGTTATGAAGAGCGCCGTGGGATAGTTTTACATACTATATTTTATACAGAGCTGTGATGCAAACAGTATTGAAAAGATTTGCGGGCGTTAGGAAGAGCGCCGTGATATAGTTTTACATACTATATTTTATACAGAGCTGTGATGCAAACAGTATTGAAAATATTTGCAGGCGTTATGAATACCGCAGTGGGATTGTCTTACATTCTATACAATAAGTAATACAGGCCCATGATTTGTGCAGTAATAAATATATTTGCAGACGCACGAACAAATTTGAAGTAATGATAGGTGAACGTTTGTATTTAATAGCTAATTATTATATTCACCTTTGTAATATTTTTTTCTGAAAGTCGCAAGGTAAATGATAAACTCAAAATAAAACTAATATGCTCTTGTCTTAATTATTTTATGCTATGTTACAACCAATGTTTTTAATGGTAATTTTGATTTATTTTTTCTTTGAAAATTGAAGGACAATAAATCAATAACCTGGTTCAACAATCAAGTTTTAAATAACATTTATTGATATCAAAGCTGAAATCTGGAGTCCACGTAACGAACGCTCTTGTAATCCTATAAATGATAAATTCATCTATCTTTTTTTTTTTTTTTT
>CABEEJ010009484.1:0-18315 GCA_901482245.1 Timema douglasi
CACAATCACCCTACCATTACACATTAGCGTAGGTGCGTATAACCCGAACGGGTAGTAAGACGCGGTGCTAATAATAATAATAATACGTTTATTTATTTATCACCGCGTTTTACTGCCTGTTTAACTAATACGCATAATAATACGAGTACGATAATGGGGTAGTGACGAGGAAGGAAAATTTTTAGAGGTAGTACACCCGCATTTGCGTGGAAGGAGATTGGGAAATCATTCTAAGAAAACCACCCTTAGTAGGACCAACCGGGATTCTAACCCCGATCTCCCCATCATGAGCAGGCCATTCTAGCACGAGAGTGACGCCCTAAATCAGGGGTAATCAAACTATCGATCGCAAGCCACCGGTAGCTCGCGGTGATATTTTAAGGAGGTCACAAGGAATTTTATTTTTGCACAACAGTAATTTATATCACAATATCGCAGTCCAAGATAAGATAGAAATGTTGTACACACACTCACATCAGTGGATGTATATGACGTTTGTCCTCATTTTGCGTTTTGAGGTCATGATTGATATTTGGTCGTTTTAAAGTTTACCGTTTCTTCATGTTTTAGGTGTAAGCTTGCTTTTACTTTAAATTTAAATTATGAGTGCAAATAAAAAAACATAAATTTAACTTCCATTCCAAATGTGAGGAGGAATACTTCTTTACGGAAGTCAGGGGAAACTGACTCTAGACCTACAGTGCAAATGAAGTAATTAAGAAAGGTTACATTGAACGGCACTACAAATCAAATAGTTCAACAATAGAAAAAGATTTTCCTCTAGATATAGATTTAGAGAAAAGTGAAAGTAAGACTATTTAAAAATTTCCGTTTTTTAAATGTAATGTAGAAACAAACATGCCATTCTCAATCCTATTCCGTATCCCAAGTCATCGCTAAAAAAGAAACCATACTAATATTGTGTAGTGATAAACAGACCTACTTCGCCAGTTTGCACACAGATGTGATGGTCTATGTACAGGTTACAATAATAGCCAATCCAAAAGAGGAAAATTTTCAGTCTGGGTGGCTCGTGAAACAATTTTAAATATTGAACGTAACTTTCATACTAAATTAATTTGGCGACCTTTGCTTTTTAGACCATTCAACCGCTGAAGTGACTATATATATATATATAAATCAACTAGGGGCTAGACCTGTCTCAAACAGGTGCAGTATGTACACATACATAAATATACATAAACTTATAAAAATTAAAATAATAAATAGTAAAATACATATACTTCCTATCTAAATTGGACTGTAGATACACTTGGATTTAAAAAATTTTTATAATGGATACTATTTTTCAAGTGAAAATAAAATATTTTAACTTAAATTTATCTTGAAAAAAAGCAGACCATTTCTAGATTCTAGATAAGTGTGGTACGAGTGGCCTCCGAGGGGGAATCAAAGGGTTACTATGATATTGGATTATTGGTCCAAGTTGGGCACCAATTATTACGATACAGTTGCGCGTTGGGTGCCAATTATGTTGATACACATCCGTGATGGGCGCCTATTACTACGTTTAGGAATTATTACTCCGCGATTGGGCGGCAATTATGACGTTTCGGTTTATATTGTGAGATAATTGGTATTTATAGCCTCGTGATCGAGCGCTAATCATTGTGATACTGTTTTACAATCTGATATTTTAATTGAATAAATAAGACCAATGTTGCACACGATTTATTAAAGGTATTTTATCTTCGGCACTGAAGATATAATTTTATATGATGCAGTTTAGTTGAACTACAGATGATTTTTCCGTTATATTCCAACTATATATTTTACCGGCACTGAATATTTCTGTCTTTGATTACAAAGCTCTTGTGTGATGGTGTTCACTGTAATGGATTCATAGGCACAAGCGCTTATATATGACTTACCCCTTGCCCCTTGGACCTCTCGTGACCAGTGTCAAAACCAACTAATAGAAAGAGTCCTGGCAACAGATGTGGTGAAGGTTAGCTTCATATTGGGTAGAGGGAGCTAGCGTCACTTTATTTTTTGTAAATACTACGGAATAGATTTTTTAAAGAAAAAAAGTTTTAATGGTGCAATCCTTTGACATCATTTCCGAAAAGCGCGTGATTCTCCATGGACGAAGTAATAAAAGGATATTTTACATACAATACTTTAAAGAAAAATGCACTTCATCCATAACTTTTTAAATATATGAGAGGGGTCCAAATCAGTATCGTTACAGGGTTTAAGAGGTTACGTGACGTAATATTCTTATATTAATAAAATGAAGAATTTGTCTGTTTGTAATGAGCATTGCGTGATATCTACTGCAGACAAATTTCTGGAATTTAAACATTAGTAGCCCCTGTACACAAACATGTTGAGTATTTAATTTTTTGAATAGATTTTTTTAATTTATTAAAAACTGAGCGGGATGAAATAACGAGATATATATTTTTATGTTTATTTGAAGCAAATAAACTACACTAAATTGCACTGTTACACCGGGCAACGCCTGGTCCTTCTGCTAGTAGGCTTATTAATATTAATAATAATGGTATGGTATGGAACTCCACACGGACTTTCTCGCTCTATTGTTTGAAAATGGAGATATTTACTCAAAACTCGTAATATATGTGAAATGAAATAATATACACTAGCAAACTCAAGCATAAATTGAACTATACTAAAGTACAATTTTTTTTAGTCCCGGTTTTAAATTTTATAATTTTGTTTTTAAAGAATTAATGTCCTCATTTGTATGTTTGGACCGATAAAAAAATTTATCAATGTTGGGTTCACAAGGGTCAACACTTCGTATTAAAACTTCAACTTCCGGTTAAAATTTTCGAGACTTTATTAGGTGTTGCAAATCTTAATGCCATCGCATTGCTATTAAATTCCTCATTTATAAATTTTGACCAATAAAACATGTAAATATGGACTATTGAGTCTAAAATGGAGCTAGATCATTGTTGTACAAACATTTATCCTAAGAGGTTTAAGGAAAAACAACATAAACTTTTAGAGACTTACTTATTTTTAATTACTCTATGGCATTGGAGAATTATTGTGTTAAAACTTAAGTAGTATATCTTTACAAATAAAGCTCTCAAAATTGTACTAATATATTTGCCAATATCTCAGAAAATGTTGGATTTATACAAATATATTTCGTATAAAAGTTTTTTATTTTTATTAGTATTACAATTTTGCAATGATAAGTTATTTAGTATCTCAAATAGTTGCGGAGATATGGAAATTTCTGCTCCTGTAAAGTACCCTAAAATTAATTTTCATGGTAAAATGAAAATAGCCAGTTATTTATAATCTAAATAAACACCTAGATACTAATTTTAATCAAAATCGTTAGTGTCAATCTTGAGAAAATCGATTTTTTTGTCTTTTTGCCCTTAAGTAAACTACCCTTAATTTTAGGGTTGGATATCCAATTCAAAAAATCCCTCGGGGCAATTCTGTGAAAACTCTAGATACCAAGTTTTAGCCCGATCGGTAAAACAGTTTAGGCTCTATTTGGAGGTACAGTCAAAAACCACTTTTTTGGATTCGGGGGGTCATGAAACTTTAAAATCCATCAAAATCTTGAGTTCGATTTTTTTTTATGATCATAATACTTTCTCTACCTGTAAGATAGCGAGAAAGTAATAAAGTATGTTTTGATAATTACAAATCTAACAAAAATTTATCGCAGATTTTGATTTATTTTATCACCAAAGACGTGTTAACATTCAAAAGACAGTTAATACTTTATTAGATAGAAGATAATTGTATTTTTTTGTTTTGGTTCTATGAAGAGCTCAGAAGGATGCGTTGGTTAGTCCATGGCTGCCAAAAGGCGTAAGTGATTGGCTAAATATTAGGAAACACTACAACCAATTAGTTAAGTTAATAAATTTAAGTCCAACACCTTAGCTCGGTCAGTATCAGGTCTGTATACTGATCTAAGGGTCCCGGGTTAAATTCCCGGTAGACCAAAAATATATGTAATTGGTGAAATGTGGGTCTCCCCTTTCAACATTAATGAATTAATAGACGGGTGTCTGTGCGTTGTGTCTGTTCTAGATTTAAGTTATTTTATAAGTAGGGACCAGATATTGCCCATTTGCCTATTATTCCCTTGATCGTAAAATATAGGCAGTTGAGATTTATACGAGTACATAGTGTAAATCTTATAGTGCCTATAACTGGCTATTATATTGGGTTTTAGCCTATTTGACGAATAAGAGCCTTAATGCGCCTATTTTGACTCTGACGGCTCTCCTTATCATATGGTATGCGTTTTATGCTGAAAAAGAATCAAGTTTCTTGGAAATTGTAAGTCGTGGCATACTCGTTTGGGGTAGTTTGAAAATATACACTTGTTAAATCACTCCCAACTATCGTAAATCGGGTGGAGGACAATGAGAACATTGGTAGACATCTTGGGAGGACTTTGAGAACAGGGGCAGACATCTTGGGAGGACATTGGAGCAATGGCAGACATCTTGGGAGGACATTGGAGCAATGGCAGACATCTTAGGAGGACATTGGGAGCAGTGGCAGACATCTTGGGAGGACAATGAGAACAGGGAAATACATCTTGGGAGGACACTGGGGGCAGTGGCAGACATCTTGGGAGGACAATGGAGCAGTGGCAGACATCTTGGGAGGACACTGGGGGCAGTGGCAGACATCTTGGGAGGACAATGGAGCAGTGGCAGACATCTTGGGAGGACACTGGAGGCAGTGGCAGACATCTTGGGAGGACAATGGAGCAATGGCAGACATCTTGGGAGGAAACGGCATGTTGTCGTAGGATAAAAGTTCAACTTTTTCAGTCACGGAAAATTTGAAATTTTGTCCCTTGACATCATGAGGAAGTAGAACTAGTTTTTTAAAATTATAAAAAAATATTCTATCCAAAAATATAACCGATTTAAATACTGACAATCTAGAAAAGTATCTAGTGATTCACAACACGTGACCTGCTTCTGTGGTCGAATGGTATAAAGCAGTGGTGGCAACATATCTTTCAATGCAGCCACATTTGTGGTGAATGAGAAGTGAAACTCACCACATTATTTAAAATTTGAGAAATTTGGTTGCTCAATAGAACATTTAAAAAAATCAACATTGTTTTAACAATTCCTTATTCAAAACATGTAGGTCTACACTTTTGACAACTCAGCTACAATACGAAAGTGATGATACATTTTCAAATTGAAAATGTAAGACAATTTAATACAAGACTTGACAACCCTCTCGTCTGAAGACAGAGATGAAATGAAGTATTGGTAAAGGGAGTGGAAAGGGGGGGGGGGTATTTTTAAGACAGTGTTGCGTCAATCACTCATTCAGAAAGAGGAATGCTTCCTTCCAATAATAAACAGGAAATAATCAAGTTACCATAAGCAAACACCGTCAGGAGAAAGTTTACTCTAATGTGAGCGCCAGCAAACTCAAATTCATGTTCTTTAAATTGAGAAAATAACACCTGGACATGGTAATTGAATCCTGGACCATTGGCTTAGTACGTCAACAATCTAACAACTCAGCTGTCCAGGAATCATCCCGTACCCATGGTCATTCTTCACTAATATTTTAAGGCAGAGTCTGTGATGGACGTGCGTAAATCGTCAGCTACAAATTTGTGATCAATTAAGATCACGAGCTATCAGATAGTAACGGCCATCTTCGATTCGGTAGTTGGATTTTTGGTTATAACCGTAATTTAACAAATAGCTTAGCTATTAAATTCATCGGCACCGATTTATCTGATTACCAAACCCTTCCTTCACCTCTGACAAGACATCTTGTGAATGTGAGGAATACCAGGCCTCCACCGTGGTTTGGATTCCAAGTTAAACTGTAGGTCCTCCATTTCATCACACAATCACCCTACCATTACACATTAGCGTAAGTGCGTACAACCCGAACGGGTATTAAGACGCGGTGCCAATAATAATAATAATATTAAATTCATCAAACTCGAATTCGCCCCATTTTTATAACCGATTGTGGTGATTGGCAACAGAGGTGTCCACTCTTGGTCTAAGGCGTCACTATAGCAATAAACTGAACTGCTGGTGATGGTGATGTCGAGGTTCTAATCCCGGTCGGGTGCACTGAGGGTGATTTTCCCTCAAATGGTTTTCCACTCTCCTTCCACGCAAATTTGGGGGGGATCATCTTTAAATTGATTCCTTCCTCATCCTTACCCCGTTAGCGTAATTATATACGTGTCTTACCTGTAAAGGCAATAAGACGTGGTTATAAAAATAGTTGATTAAGCAGACTTACTTTACAAATTATATATAACAATTTAAAAATCAAGTCTACTGAGCACTCATATAAACTTAAGGAGGGGGAGGAGGTAAATAGGACGCAAGCTAAGTTACATATTTTATTGTAGTTTTTATTTAACTTTATGCAATTATTTGTATCAACAGTTTTTCAAATAAACATAATGAACATAGTGGAATTTGAACACAAAATTGTTAAAGGAAGAGAAAAAGTCCTGACCAAATTAAGCAACGCGCGCACTTGACCAATATTCCGGTACTTACAGTACTGTTGAGACTACCTTGTGTGAAAAATGAAATTAAATGTATGAAGCCATATTGGATTTTTTTGGGCCAAAAATAGTTCTTGTCAACATATGAACAAAATATGGTCCCTAACTCTTGTCCCCCTCCATCTCACCTTAACTCTCTTACCTTTCCATCCCACCTTAACTCTCTTATCTTTCCATTCCACCTTAACTTTCTTATCTTTCCATCCCACATTAACTCTCTTATCTTTCCATTCCACCTTAACTCTCTTACCTTTCCATCCCACATTAACTCTCTTATCTTTCCATTCCACCTTAACTCTCTTATCTTTTCATCCCACCTTAACTCTCTTATCTTTTCATCCCACCTTAACTCTCTTATCTTTCCATCCCACCTTAACTCTCTTACCTTTCCATCACACCTTAACAAATAAAAATAATTCATCACATAATTCTCTATTTTTTTTATGAGAACATTTAAAACAAAACAAATAAATATATAAAGTCTGATCTATTTTTTTTAAAGGAGTGTTTCCGAGCAGAAAACAACTTGGGTAACTTTTTAAAATAAAACTTGTCTGTCAGTTCCCTAACCCCTCCTCCCTCTTCCAGCCACCCCCGCTCTTATTCGCAGGGTAGGACTTAGTAAATCCTCAAGAGAGCCATTTCTACAAGACATACAGACAGACAGACAGACAGAGGATCTCTTTAAGAAATCTGCTCGCGTCGCCCAATACACCAACTGATTGTCCTCTATATCGCCAACTATTGGGGCCTATAAAGAAAGTTCGTCACCCGGAACGGGAATCAATTGCATTTTCCAAGAGTTGGTTCCTGTCTTGGTCTTATTCAACTCCACCTATCCCCCCCACTCTTCCTGAAGCAACGCATTGAAGATGGAAACACTCTGTTATACAGAAACAAACTGTTTCCGATTTATTTTAAATGATCAATTGAATAGAGAGATAAGTTTAAAGACTGGTGTCTGGATTGAATGAAGGACCTTGGGGTGAAGGGCTCTTTGGGAGGGTGAGTACAATCACACCCCCCTCACTCTATAAAACTCGTGATAACTTCTCTCTTTTTTTTTTTTAAACTGAATCTTTAAAAACTTTGTGTCTACCATAGGACGAGGCTTTATTTGCATGAATGTGTCTTGTGCCCTTGATTGGTTACCTAGTCTGTATACCTGTCTACATAGTTCAATAATTAGGAAAGTAGAACTAATTCCAGGTATTTCCTTAATTGGTTACTTAGTCTGTATACCTGTCTGCATGGTTCAATAATTAGGAAGGTAGAACTAATTCCAGATATTATCTTAATTGGTTACTTAGTCTGTATACCTGTCTACATAGTTCAATAATTAGTAAGGGAGAACTAATTCCAGGTATTTCCTTAATTGGTTAATTAATCTGTACACCTGTCTACAGGGTTCAATAATTAGGAAGGTAGAACTAATTCCAGGTATTAATTTAATTGGTTACTTAGTCTGTATACCTGTCTACAGGGTTCAATAATTAGGAAGTTAGAACTAATTCCAGATATTACCTTAATTGATTACTTAATCTGTATACCTGTCTACAGGGTTCAATAATTATGAAGGTAGAACTAATTCCAGGTATTACCTTAATTGGTTACCTAGTCTGTATACCTGTCTACAGGGTTCAATAATTAGGAAGGTAGAAATAATTCCAGGTAGTACCTTAATTGGTTACTTAGTATGTATACCTGTCTACATAGTTCAATAATTAGGAAAGTAGAACTAATTCCAGGTATTACCTTAATTGGTTACCTAGTGTGTATACCTGTCTACAGGGTTCAATAATTAGGAAGGTAGAACTAATGTATTACATTAATTGGTTACTTAGTCTGTATACCTGTCTTTATGAATCAATAATTAGGAAGGTAGAACTAATTCCAGGTATTTCCTTAATTGGTTACTTAGTCTGTATACCTGTCTACAGGGTTCAATAATTAGGGAGGTAGAATTAATTCCAGTAGTAGAATATTTTCGCGCTAATCCAAGGGTCCCAGGTTATATTTCGGTGACAAGGTGTCATATTCCAACACATTTAAATTAAATAAATATCGATCCGAAAATCAGGACGGATTTTCGGTTGTTTGTAGTAGGGGCGTACCTGGAATTCATGATCACTATGTATATTAATTTAACATAATAGATATTCACATTTATTATGATAATTTTTTTTTAAAAAAAAAGCTCCCCCCCACAAATAAATCTTCCTAGTTAGCAAATAAATCAGTATAACACTAAATAGTTTAATGTATACAAAACTATATATTATATTTATTTATATAAAGTAAACTATTTGGTCAAAAATTGGTCTGAAATTATTTTCAAGGTACTTTTAAATATTAACCTCTAAAACATCAAAAGTGATTTTTTTTTTAAATTGTAACAAAAAAAACCACAAATGTATCGACCAAAGATTTCCTAATGACTTGTGTTGGGGGACCTGTCGTTAATTATGATTCCCCCGTCTGCAGGTGTCGTTGTTTGCCCCCTAACGGACGGTTACAACACTACAAACTTCCAGATTGTCATTTGTTTACCGGTACAAATCCACGAGTCACGCAACCTACTGGGGGAAGTGGGGAGGGGGGGGGGTAGAAGCAAAACCCCAACGCCACATGCATTTTTGATGAGAAACAATATTTTTTTATTATTATTATCTCTTCGTACCAGCAGATTTTTACCATCCTTGTAAAAAAAAGGGAAATTTCATAACGGCTTCGTATCATGCACAGTTTTATATTTCAGTCGCGAGACACGAAACATTTCACATAATTTAATAAAGTGTACAAACATAAGTTGTTCTTTCACCAGTGCACTTAGGTGATGAGAAAGGTAGAAATTAAAAGAAGTGCACATACATTTGAGTGGACGGAAAGTAAAAAACCATTTCTGTACATCTGTCTGGTATTCAAACACCGATCCCACCGTCACTGTTAAATCATACAATACGAGACTGGTGCCTTTTTCAGCGTGGCCCATTAATACTAATTTCATCCTAACTAAACAACTTAAAGGAAGTGATAAATGAAAATAGAGCTACGTGTATCGGTGGGCACGTGGTCTAAATGTGAAGCTCAGTAGTTTGTATTTCCAGTGACAGGGAGTTTGGAGTTCAAATCCCGGCCGGGTGTACTAAGGGTGATTTTCCTAAATTGTCTTTCTTTCTCAGTTTACAAAAATTCGAGGAATTTTACTCCAAGCTATACCTTACTTATACACATACACATTATTAAAGTAATTAATTCAAATGCATTTAACTTGAACTTATACTAAGACATGGTAAAAAAAATAAACAATAAAACTATTTGTCCCCATATATTGCTATACTGGCATCTAAAAAAAACGCTAGGGAGCAAATAAATAACTCGCCAACAATTATTGCTGGGTCTTTGGTTGCTCAGACTATACTCATCACATGATTACTTCCCTGGACAGTGAAATGTTCCTTCTTGCCCAGACTGTACATAACCCGCTATCTGTTCAGACTTATCTGTCGAGCCGCTCGAAATCGACAACCACCAGGAGGTTACAGGGACAATTTACCACGCGCGGAGACATACAATATTTAACACTGAGCCGTGACGCTCTGCAGTGGCTGCTTAACACAAGGCACGAACATAATAATAATAATAATAATAATAAAACAACTTTGTATAGTCCTGTTCACGTTAAAAAAAAATGTAATATGTGCGTGTAAATATGGAAATGTTCCACTTCGGTGGTCAAAACTTCTAGAAAGGTGTCATTATACCGCAATAGACTGGAATACCGGTGATGCGGAGATCGGGGTTCGAACCATGTTCTCAGGCCGGTTTCCCTAAACGTTTTCTCATTCTCTTTCCACGCAAATGTGGGTGAGATTCCTCTAAGTTTGACCTTTCTCATATATAGCACATAAGCGTGGTTAGTAAACCTGCTTATAAACTGAACGGGTATTAAAACGCGACCCTATAAAATAAATAGGTGACCTGGCGGTCTAGGGGTAAGGTGTCAGACTTCTGAGCTGGCGGCCGGGGTTCAATCCCAGGTCCCGGCACAGATTTATCTGATTACCAAACCCTTCCTTCACCTCTGACAAGACATCTTGTGAATGTGGGGAATGCCAGGCCTCCACCGTGGTTCGGATTCCACGTTAAACTGTAGGTCCTCCATTTCATCTCACAATCACCCTACCATTACACATTAGTGTAAGTGCGTATAACCCGAACGGGTAGTAAGACGCGGTGCTAATAATAATAATAATAATAATAATAATAATAATAATATAAAATAAATAGTACGGTACCCTGCACAAACTTTCTTTCTCCTTTTAACCTAAAACTGTATTATATTTGGAAGAAGGTATAGGGAAAAGTAGATATAAACATGCGAGTGGAACAAACACAATATGGCGGCTACAATGAAAAGAAGAACACAGCTTACACTTTAAATTGCTGCCATTGGACAAAGAGGTAATGGCTGCCTCTTGAAGAAAATCGATCGTCACCGCTCAAACCCCCGACCTAGGTTTCATTCTATCGGAACTCATAAGGAGGGAGTGTGAAACGCGCAACGGAACTTTTTTAAAGAGGAAACCAAAAACACAAAAGGGAGAAAAAGGAAATTTATAAAGAATGATAAGACACTTATATAGGCACATGTAAAAGGAATGGCATAAATGACAAATACAGGAAACTGGTAACACATTCATGCAGAAACATGATGGTAAAGAGAGCATCATATTCCACCAAAGAGCATAAGTGAAATAATATACACGGTTATAAAATTACTTTGAGAATAGAGGAATTTCTTTGTCCACCAAAGAGCATATTAATATCTAACTCCAGATTTCCCAGACATAAATTTAAAATGTATATTTGCTAATAGCCAAGGAACAATTATTATTAGAACCACGTCTTTCTAACCGTTCGGGTTGTACACATTAGGGACAGTTGGTTTTATAAAATTATATTCTAAATTAAAGTTTTTACCTTTATTAGCGCTACAACTGTATCGCCCCTTCTCCTAAAACAATTTATAACTGCCAACTATTATTTGAATTTATTATTTCTTGTATTTATAGTGATAATCCTATAAAGAAGGTATATTGAATATACGTGCTAATGGGTACGATACATTAATATCTCAGAGAATTGAGGAGATATTATTAAAATAGGAGATATCCACTTTAGTAGATTACCCTTTAATTCATTTTAACGTAAAAATGAGATGCGCCATTTTGTTTGAAATATTTATCAGTGCCCAACTGCGAATTTTAATCAAAATCATCAGAGCCTATTACGAGAATATCAATTTTTACCCTTTTGACCCTTAAGTAAACTACCCTTAATTTTGAGATTGTTTATCTTCAAAAACTCCTGGGGGGAAACATTATGAAAACCTTAGATAACGGGTTTTAGCCCAACCAGTAAATTTTTTTCGTCTCTGGGCTGAGATACAGACACAAAGGCAGACAGACAGAATCGTGAAAACAACTTTTTTGGGGGGGTTTGGTGAGTCGCGTAAGGGCGATATTTGTCCAAATATTAAATTAAATTCTGTTGACGATCGCAATACTTTTTTTTTACCCGAGGAGTCGCGAGAAAGTAAGCAGAAGAAAAAAAAAAAGTTAATCCTTCTTTGGTCACTTGTTTATGACTATGACTGTACAATAATCGATAAGTGGATTCTTAGATACACCCTTTAGGTGGTATTAGATACGCGTGTGTAGGTGTAAACAATACCGTGTGNTTTTTAAGGAACATATCTTTCTTTCTGTTAACATCGAACAATTGACAGGCTTTCATTGACAAATAAAATATTGTTTAATGCCTTTTGGGGACTTTGATTACTAGCGGATGATTTTAATTGTTGCTTTACGTTTGTGGGAACGTCATTACTAAGGATGTTTCTATTTGTTGATTAACTTTTGTTTGAAGGCGTCGTTATTGATGAATTATATTAATTTTTGTTTTACGTTTGTTTGAGGGCGTCGTTTCCAAGAGATATTTTAAATTATTGCTTTACTTCTGTTTGAAGGCGTCTTTATTTCGATTTATGCATTTACATTTCAAATAAAATTTGTTAATCATTAAGAGGCCTACAACTTTTAAATTATAAGTTATTTAGTATCTCAGAGAGTTTAGGATATGTGATCAAAATTGAAAATTTTTACTTATGTAAATTACCCTTAAAGTAATTTTCATGGGAAAGTGAGATTATTAATTTTATTTGTACTTTCAAACAGTGCCTGAATACGAATTTTAATAAAAAATCTTTAAAGTACATGATTAGAGAGTGAATTCCAAATATACCTTTAGGCAACATCACTAAAACCTTAGGGACCAATTTTTCGGTAAAATGGTTTTGGCTTTGGTCCCAGTAACAAAGAGACGGATTTGTAAAAAAAAAAAAAAACTTTTTAGATTTAGAAGGTCATGAAACTTAAACATCCATCACAATATCAAATTCAATAGCACACTATTTTCTCTCAGCGAGGGGTTGTGAGAGGGTATATAATTGTAGCAGAGTTTTAAACAAGTAATGAATTACCAGATTTTACATATATATAAGTGCTTAACTCTTGAATATTACATTGCTATTAATTTAAATTTGAAATTGATATGATCATTATTACATTTTCACTTTATTTTATTTTAATGTGTGTGTTGTTTTAAACGAATATGTATAATGTGCTAATTTTAAACTAAGCTTAAATTAAAACGTTACATTTAATCATACAAATTTGTGTCGTGTGTTCCAATGCATTAAAAAAACTAGCTTTGTGCAATTCAGTTAATCAGTAACATAAATATATTTTCATTTGATAGATTTTTTTTTGTTTCAGCAGACGAGCTTCAGTATAATATTAAATTAAATTTTAGATGGCTTTTAAGAAGTGAAAAACTACACCAGAAAAATATAATACTGTTTATATAATGACGTTAAAATATATCAACCAAGTATTTGACCAAACAATATATAATAAAGATACATTTTATTACCGAGAAGACTCGATTCTTTCGTGTGTTGTTTATTTATACATTATTTGATTTTTATAGAATTTTATTACTTGTTAAACGCTATTCTAAATAATGTTGCGATGTCCACCCCTTTGATATTGGGGTAAAGCGCTCTCCTCAGGTACCGAGGTTCATGGGTTCAAACCCAACTGGGGTCGAAGGATTTTTCTTGAACGATAAAATTTCTTATCACAATTTCTGTCGGAGGGAAAGTTAAATCCGTCGGTCTCGTGTCGATTGTGGGCATGTAAAAGAACCCTTGGAAGGTTTGGGAAAATACCTTACCCAGCAAATTTGGTAGGCTCTTTCATTCTCGCTCAGAGAAATTATTGTATGTTGATGTAATCAGTTGGTTATGAATGTGCACATTAAATACCTCAAATAGATAAAAAAAAAAAAACAGCCGCGAACTATGTTTTCTTTAATTTATTTTAAATAATATATAATTTCAAGAGAGATTAAAAGTGGATTATTATTTGTTTCAGGAAAGGATTGCCGAAGATCAGGCGGGAGAAGAAGACAATGAACAAAACGATGGTATCTATTATTTCGCATAATTTTCTTTTATTTCAATTATACAATTAAATTACGAAACAAAGATAATTAATAACTAAAAAGTTCTCAAAATTCTTGAGTTTAAAAAAAAACAACATGTTATTGCTAATTATAATACTTGGTCGGTGACCTGGCGGTCTAGGGGTAAGGCGTCAGACTTCTGTGCTGGTGGCCGGGGTTCAATCCCCGGTTCCAGCACAGATTTATCTGATTACCAAACCCTTCTTTCACCTCTGACAAGACATATTGTGAATGTGGGGAATGCCAGGCCTCCACCGTGGACTGTAGGTCCTTCATTTAATCTCACAATCACCCTACCATTACACATTAGCGTAAGTGCGTATAACCCGAACGGGTAGTAATACGCGATGATAATAATAATACTTGGTCAGTAAATCTTATAATAAAATCATGAAATATGGATAGAAGAAAGTAGATCTAGTTAAAATTTCTAACATCCGCTTCGGTGGTCTAAGGATCTAACACGTCACTCTTGTGTTGGACTGAATCGCCTGTGACGGGGAGGCCGGGGTTTGAATCCCTATCAGATGCATTTAGGTTTTTCCCCCTACACTTTTTCACACTCTCACGCCACGCAAATAATGGTACATTTTTAATCAAATAAATCATACCCACTTCGGTAACCGCGTGATCTAACGCGCTATTCTCGCAGTAGACTAGACTGTCGATGATGGGGAGATCGAGGTTCGAATCTCGTCCGGGTGCACTGAGGGTTGTTTTTCCTAAATGGTTTTTCCCTTCTCCATCCACGCAAATGCCCTCCTAATCCCTAAAACCATTAGCGTAATTAGTACATAAACGTATAAACCGAACGGGTAGAAATATTAACGTAATTAGTGTACATGTGTAGTCCAAATGGGTACTAAAACGCACCAAGATAAACCCACGCGTATCACCACACACACACACACACACACACACACACACACACACTTAAATACACCACAGTAAAGGTGTGTGGGACAGTTTGATCTACCCCTGAATGGTGTCACAATATGGCTCCTACCTTATTTAGATCAGACTCATGCTCTTGTATAATTTTCAAGAGTTTTATAGTTTTAAGAAACAGAGTGTACACAATTTTTTCTTGTATACGATTGTCCAATACCTTTGCTTAGTCGTTATTGCGCTAATATAATCAATCGGTTCAGAAAGGACACGTTAAAACACCGAAAATAAATAAATGTATACGACAATTATTAATCATGTGACGTTATCACTCCATGTTGCAGAGAGCCCCGACAAAACACCCGAAGACGGAGCGCAGCGACTGTGGACTGTGGCGCGCCTGTCCTTAGAGCGACCGGAGAGGGTACTATACCGCCAAGAGATGGCTAGACACCTTCACATCATGAGAGGTAAACTTATCACGGGGTGCCGCGCCATTAAACTCAGGATATAGTCTTAAAAACACGCGTGTGGTGTGAAATTGAATTCGGCCATTCGTAGTTTTGTTACCGTAACAATTTCTTTTTTTGGGCCTATTTTCCCATTTGATGTTTGTATTGTTTAAGGTTCTCGAGTAACAGTAGTAGAACGATTAAAGACAAATTCTTTAAAGTTTCTATATGATGTATTTAATAATTAATATAATTTAATTTGATATTAAACCTACTTATTGTTTGGATTCTAAGTTCCGTTCTATTATTATTTTTTTACGCTATTTATTTAAACTTTTAAAGTTATAAATTAATTATTAATATTACCGTAATCTGGTTAAGCCGATTGGCTGTTTTAATTTGGTGTGGAAATTCAGAGCCATGGGAATAAACGGTTATCTTCAAGAATTGTTATTGTTTTACCAATTTCTTTTCGGAAACGGTTTGTTAAAGAATAGAAGCGTGTTTATTAAGCTATACTTGTTTTATATACACACCTCCTTTGTCATTTTAAAAGTGATCAAATATAGATAGAATTGACATTTTTCAATAGAATACTGCCGCCTTCATAACAAAAATAAGAAAATGTAACAATTAATAAACATAGGTACATTATCTTAGAAGGGGTGTTGAAAATATTAACATAAACATTTCACGCTTTCTAGAGAAAACTGACATTTCCAAACATATGATTTTTCCTCAAGACCTGTCCGGTTGTTAGCGCCATCTACGGTTTCCGTTGTACCGTGCCAAACCTGCTCTTTAACATGTACAATAAAAATACCATAAATATAATTAACATGACGAATACAAAAGTTAATATATTCTAATAGTGTGACAGGTATTAGCTAACGGTGAATTCATGTTGTCGGGAAATGCCCAAACTTCAGGAAAACTACCCCAGTTGACTATGCCGGTACCATCAGCAGAAAGACATCTCACCAGTAGGCCCCGCTTCGAGGAAATGGCAGAGGGGCTTTTCTCTGGGCGCCACACCATTAAAGAGCGCTAGTGGTCATTCAGAGCAGTTTCTAAACTTAACCCTCTTCCCCCTTAGAGGTCCAGATGCATACCGTCTCCGAGTTCGTCAGTTCTGTTACTATATAAGCGTCATTCCTCCTTCCCACACACACACACACACACACACACACACACACATACATATATATTTATTTATTTATTTATTTATTCTATTTAATCAATTTGATGGAGGAAGAACTAGGACGTAACTTTATATCGCCGAAGAAACTACTGGTAACTACGATGTATCTGGCGTCGGTCTCTCCACCTCATTGTAAATGAAGCCTCATCTGGAACTTTAAGTATTTCTAAGTTAGAATCTGGTTTAGATTCGTGACACCACTTTAACTATGTGCAACAGACATAGTTTATTGTGTCAGAGTATCTGACTTTATATGTCCATCTGACATAAGTTTTTGGTTTCTATGCTCATAAGTCATGGTCTTGAATGTTACTCTTAACGCTCTTTTTCTATGTCCATCAGACATAGTTTTTTGTTTGTCAAAGTTCAGACATTTTTCTGTTAGTTTCTAGTCATCAAAGAGCTCATTTCTATTCCTGACTAACGGGAAGTATACGAATATGATAACTGAATAAAGTTATCTTTAATAACAATGTACTCTGATCTAATATTAATTTAAAACGCTTGTAATTTTATTAATTTTATTACATTTAAATATAATTATTTGTTATACTTGTATATTTCTCTTATATCTAATTCTTCCCAAACCTTAATGTTATAATTTTTTTAATATAATTGTCACTTCTTCTACTTGATAGGAGAAGTGAGGATATACCGTGATCCATCTGTTCTTGTTGGCGCGGAAGGATACTTTGGTCGGTTGTGAAGCCACGCCACGCCTTTCACTTTCCCACCCACCATCCCACCAATTAGGTTTTAGACTTGCACTCGACAGGGCCAATTGAGTGTAAGCCATGATGTTACACCTTAACTTCGCCAGCTTAAATAAATACATTTAAATAGTCTAGAGTTAAAATTTATATAGATAGACGTGTCAATTTTCTCGAATAAAACCAGAAAAGTATCCAGTTATGATATTTCAACTTTTATCAAACAAATAACTATAAGCGATACATTTTTTTAATCAGTTTATTAAGAAATCAGTCCGGGTGGCCTCGTGGTCTAACGCGCTACTCTCGCAGTTGACTAGACTGCCGATGATGGGGAGATCGAGGTTCGAATCTCGGTCAGGTGTACTGAGGGTGGGGATTTCAGCTGTGTCTTTTCGATTTATAGTAGTCACACAAATAAAATAAAACTAGTAATAAAGCAAAATGCTATCGTTGTTGACCGCAAATAATAATTTGTTTGTATATTATAAAAGTACCTACCTGCCAGAATCTTAAAACGAATCTGTTGAGGGTTGTACAGTAATGAATTTAAAGTTTGTTTGAACACTTCCCCTGCCATTTAGTAAGAGACAGCCTATAACTCACGCCAGACACCGGGCTGGTACTACCAACAAGGGTGTTGATTCATCTACCAGGCCCAAGAACTAGACCTAGCGTAGCACTTAGCCGTTTACAAAAACAACCTGGCTAGCATACTTTAAGGAAATTAACATTATTTGAATTTATTCGTCAATGGAAATAAATTTTTTTTAAGAGCATGTTCTCTGTCACGAGGAGAAACAGGATTAGGAATGAAGTTATCCGGGAAAGATTAGGGGGACAGGGAGTACATGAGATAGTAGAGGAAGCAAGACTGAGATGGTATGAACACGTAATGAGGATGTTGGAGTACATGAGATAGTAGAGGAA
>CABEEJ010009485.1:4937-18314 GCA_901482245.1 Timema douglasi
GGGGGGGGGGGGGGAATTAATTCCAGAATAAATAATCATTTTAATAGGGCAGGGCCTATTCATCACTTATACCTTATACCATTATTTAAGAAGTGTTAAACGTACATTTTTGAACTCCGAGGGAGAAGGGGCCATGTAAGTTTCTAAATGTTAAACAAATTGATAGTACTTGATTTATTTAATACCTGCCATTAATCTCCAGATATCTTCTAGAGTCATTTACTATTTGAAACTTTTCTTTGCCTATGGCAGTTGAGAGGCCCAGCCCTCCGAAACAGAACCCTCAATAAAATTTTCGCTTGGCTACGGTTTTGCATTCATTAATCTCAAAACAATGATAAAAAAAATGCTCGTAATATATTTTGTAGTAGCTACTGGACTAATTATTTCTTGATAGTTGCCATCATTGTTTCACTTTAAGTTTATCTACTCAATCACGCATGAAAACATCACTGAACGTCATATTTACAATGAGGAGGGCTCACGAAGATTTACGAGACACAGAATGGTGGCGTACTACGAACATTTTTTAAAAGTTTAATTTAATGTAGACACGGTCAACGTATCCACCGAACGTCGCTGTCCTAAGACTGAGCTAAAGGTCTTGGATAGGACTGTACACAATATTCAAGAGGTATGAGGAGTTTACATTGTAGAGCCCCATCGGAAACAAATAAAAGTCCCCTTCTTTTATTGAACTACAATATTCTCATCTTTTCACACCTTCTGTGTTTTCTGTTGGACTTTCTGCTGTTAGCAGTGAGATGTTTGGGTGGTCGGAGCTTTGGCTACCTGCAACAAACTCCTCCTTTCAGTGGCGGGTCCAGGAAAAAAATATATAAGGGGCACCATGATACAAATAACTATATAGATCTTGCATTTCTTCTAAAAAAATCATATTTTTATATGAAAATTAATTTAAAAAAAAAAGCTTATATAAAAGAGTTTGTGAGTTGACTGATAAATAATTAATTAACTATTTCAGTATAAATTACAAGGCAGAGAAGAGAGCTCGCTTACATAAACTCTATTTTAAGTTTTAATTAATGTTTTCTGGAAAATACATTTAAAACCTCTTCAAGGACTACCTCAATATTTTATTCATACTGAGCACAGTCAAACCATTGCATCTTTCCTGGTCCATTGTTTTAATTCTTCCAAATGAACTAAAAGCAAACTCTTCTGTTGAAGTAATAATTGGTATCTCACAAGAGTTTCCAATACGCATTCAATGTTTGAAAACACAGACGCAAATAGAAGATATTTGGGGTGGCTCTCTACCGAACTATTTTTTTATAATTATAATTTCTATAAAATATTTATAGTCGTCCTTTTACAAGCATTTTTTGAAATTTGAAGGTCCCTGCAAACTATTTAAAGGGGCCTTTATCTGGAATCTTATGGAAAATTAGATGTAAGCGTGGGCCTCTTCCAGAAAATTTTGGGAAATTGGATGCTCTCAGCTATTATTTGGAAATGTCTTATTCTGGAAATTTTAAAGGTGGAATGCCTCTTGAAGATATTTTATGCAGTTTTCGTCTAAATCCATACGAAAAAAAAAGTTTAGCAAATGAGATGATTCTAGAAACCACTTGGATCTTGATACAAAACCATTTTCCAACTTAGTATTAAATAATATCATAGGGGAGTGAAATAATCTTGAGAAGGGCAAATTTACTCCTGGAGAGAGGGTGAGCTTATTCCAATTGGGAGGAGGGGAACACACATTAATTCACAAGGGGAGAAAGCCCCCCTCCCCATGCTATGCCACACTGATCGACTTAGACTTGTACTTAAAAAAATCGTTGGTCACTTTTATTAAACAAAAGAAATGTATGCATTTTAATCCATGACTGAACACTGAAATATTAAGCCCATGATAACATATTTAAATTTGAATTGGACTTGATTCATTACTTGACTCTCTTAAAGCACCAAATTTAATTTCAGCACAAAAATAATATACTACGTGAAACTACCGAACACTTTGAAACGAAGGACAAGGTTATACAGAGTCAATTATATAGGGCCTACAGCAATCAGTGCTGTGGAGTTGGAGTCGGTAAAAATGTACCGATTCAGACTCCGGCTTCAAAATAAAACTTATAATACTGTACCAATATTTTATTTACTATTTAGAATTGAAAAATTGTAATTTGGATTATTAAATGTATTTAAATACAAATTCACGATACCAAAGAGGCTTCTCATGAAGACATCTGTAATGGAGCATTTTACTTCAGTAAATTTGTTATTACTAATTAATAGGCTATACATTAGCCATTTATGAAGGAGTTGAAGTATGACAATAGAAAAATATAGTAGTAGGAGTCGAAGGCTTGGCATACTATTTCCACAGTCCTGGATTTAGTTGTGACAAAATAAATGCCCACAAGTTTCTCCAGAGTAATACCCAGCTGATGTTTTGGGCATGCAGTGTTCCTAAGTTTGGATGCGCATTTTATTATCTATCATTTATGTTTTATTTTATTTTATCTACTAAAAATGTTTTTAAATTTGTTATCCTGGACCATGATACCAATATTATTATTATTATTATTATTATTATTATTATTATTAGCACCGCGTCTTACTACCCGTTAGGGCTATACGCACTTACGCTAATGTGTAATAGTAGGGTGATTGTGAGATGAAATGGAGGACCTACAGTTTAACGTGGAATCCGAACCATGGCGAAGGCCTGGCATTCCCCACATCCACAAGATGTCTTGTCAGAGGTGAAGGAAGGGTTTGGTAATCAGATAAATCTGTGTGCCTGGAACTGGGATTGAACCCCGGCCGCCAGCACAGAAGTTTGACACCTTACCCCTAGACCGCCAGGTCATCCACATGATACCAATAGTTCCTCCTCGTAGTGGCATGCCCTCTATAACTCCAATTCTCCACGAAGTACCTTTATATTGGATTGAAAACCCTGATTTATGTGTTTTTGCTTTATCTGTAAACAATGCCATTTTTTTTAGTAGCTAGAGAGAATTCAAACGATTGCTGGATATTCTCCGGAAATTGACAGGAGGGGGCACGTTCCCTGGTGCCCTACCCTGAATACACCACTGTACCTCTTAGTATTTTATCCTCTATTCTGTGAGGACATGGTCATGATTAAGTTGTGGATACGATCCTGTTCTGTGATTAAATGGTGTGCGAACCGTCCTATACCATGTTTATGGTAGGAAGGAATGTCCGAAAAACCCTTTTCCCTATCAGAATGTTACTATATAGAAGGATTGTATCAGGAAAAAAACCTTCCAGACATTCCTTCCTAGTATAAACGGGGTATACATTTTCACGAGTTTGTGAATGACGAAACCACTGACTTTTTTCTTCTTGAGATGTTTTTGTTGGCAGTGCTTGACCCCATCTTGAGGATAGCTATCATTACTCTAAACGCACTTCCGCCCGAAAGATGAAAAATTTCAACACCCTTTTTTCTTCAAAAGATATTCTAATGGAGGAGAGTCTTCCTTTGAGTGCGTGCTCCACTTCTTTCACAAGAGGGGGAAAAAAATGAAATAAAAGAGTTGGGGAATGGGAAGTCTTCAAGTATGTGACGAGCTCAAACGATACTCATTTCTTCACTAGGGGCCGAAGAAGGATTAAAGAGGTCCAGGTGCTGGTCCATCTCTTTGGCCAAATTTTATTTTTATCCCACACCCAGCGTCTTGACACCCGTCCGGGTGATCCAGATATTTACAATTGTGGGTAGGAAATGAGAAAGGTAGAATTTAGAGGAAATATTCCAGCAGTTGTGTGGAAGGAGGAAGGAAAACTATTTGGGGGGAAAATTCAGGACATAGGTTGTGGTATCTTTATTTCAATTAAGTTAACTTAATTTCTTTGTTTGTTCAACAGGAAGGGATGAGGATTGGGAGAGTAGCGTAAAGGAAATGCACAGCTAGAAGAGAGGAGAGAAAAAAACACAGTTATGAATTAATCCTAGTGTATGAAACCAGGATTCAAATCTTGACCTTCTCATTATTAGCATTCCTGTCTATTGTGAGGATGGCTTAAATCAGAGGTGCTCAACTAAAATTGTAAACTGGCTGGATGACACATCTCCTCTCCTCTGGCGGGCCGGACACCTCCACCCCTCTTTCAACTATTTTTGACGCTTAAAAATGAGAACTGTGAATTATATGATATAATATATTGAAGTTAAATTTCATGCTCCAACATAATATAGGCTACATATGTACAGTACAAAACCTGTATTTAGTCTTCTTGTTCACTTAACGGCACACATAATAATTACTGTACATCCAATTCCAAACTACCGTGAAGATGTCAATATTATTTTATACTAAATTTATTTTAGATAATTTAATAAATATAATTTTATAAAGAAGTATAAATACGTTTATTTAATCATACTTATATGCACTATATACACGAACTCGCCAATTTAGTGGGATTTCTGAGCTTTGATTTCAATCGACAGTGTGTTGATATCTGAAGTAAGTTTGAACACACAGTCACAGTATTGCATGTAGAGGTTCCGTCTGTGATGCGGTAGCGCTACTGGGATCTTATTTTCTTTATTTTTGAGAACGTTTGTTCGCAAATGTTGGTACTACCAAATGCATACAAATATTTCCTTGAACATTTTAATAAAGATGGAGTTTTTCACTAATCCATAAGTTATTTCTCATTAAAAATGCGAAACTTGCTATCTACTTCTCTACGTTTTGAAAAATACACGATAATTTATAAACAATTATCTAAAAAAACCCCCCCAAAAAACATAAATCACGTTGATATTTTCTTTGAACCTGTATTTACAGCAAAACAAATAGAGAAGTAAGGCTTACATCAAGGAGTTTGGACTAGATCAGCTGGTTATAAAGAATTGGTCGTGAGAGTTAGTTTTGTACTTATGGAGAATCTAGACGTGCTACACGAGTAGTATTTTCAATCCAACATACAAACCACTAAATATAGTTCCCATTGTGTTATCTTACATGAAAGGAAGAAATTCCATTTGTGGGCTACATCCAGCCCGCGGACCGTATGTTGGGAATCTCTGCCTTAAATCGTGTGTCACTTAATGTGAGGGGAGCAGGGATTATGTTTCGTGTGCTAATTATAATCGATTGGTTCAGAAAGTGCTCATTAAATAATTTTAACTAAGGCCCGAACTAGTGAATCCACGGACTAAGCCGTCAGTCTCGTCTGGTTTGATTTTTTGGTGACAAGGAGAACGTGGTTAGAATCCCGGATGGGTGTGCTGAGTCTTTTTGTAAATGGTTTCCCACTCTTCCTCCACGCCAATGGGGAAGAAAGGTGGAGGGAGATGTTATACTTTCTCTAAAATCCACCTTGCTCATCCCTGCCCCATTAGTATGATTACATGCTGCGAATATCCTGGACGAGTAGTAGGACGGAGAGCAAACAAAAACACACCAATTATAGTTAGTGACAATAGTTTGATAACACGTGGTCAAACATAGAGTTTAATTATTTCAAGTGATCATTGGGATCAAACCTATGGCCCCTAAACTTAGTCAATCGTCCAAGAAGCTAAAAAATAAATTTAACTTATGAATTCAATGTTTGGAGAGGTTCTTTACATCAACCTAACTATAGGAATAATAATAAAAACAAATACAAATAAAATTACCTTATATTTTTATTATCGTACAATTGAAAGTGGAAAATAATGTTTTTATTTAAGCATACGATCGGTATTGGGTGAGAATGTTAAATGATGAACAATTAGGAAATAAAACGCCAATACAACATAGAGTGTGGCATTTACTCCTGCAACTTAAAATTTCTCACCTCAGTAGTTATTTCCGGGAATCCCGTAGGACTCGTGTAGGTAGTGTTCGTGTACTTTCTTTATGTTCCAGGAATAAATGAAACACTTTATATTTTATTGTCGTTTATTTTATAACTTTTCATCATTTAACATTCTCACCCAACACTGACCGTGTGCTTAAAGAAAAAAATATTCTATTCTCTTTAGTGTACGAAAGAAATATAAGATATATTTTTGAAAATTTTGATTTTATATTATTTATTCTAATACATTTATAGTTCTGTAAACTTAAATAAGTTATGTTTGAACAGATGCTTTAACTTTAATAGAATTCATTGTCTCACTGGTTAGCAAAATGTCCACAGTTTTAAAATTCTGTTTATATTAGAAGTGACTGAAAACGCAATCGGAAGTTTTAATGACAAAGGCAGTGAGTGTATATAAGGTACTTGTATAAAAAAACACGTTAATCAGTATTGAATATAGTTGAAATTTTAATAGAATGCATTGTCACTCAAATTTATAATATTTTCAAAGTTTCAGCCTTCTATCTATATTAGAAGTGACTGAAAAAGCGATCGGCAGATTTGATGACAGAGGCCGTTAACTAATTTAAGTTATATAAAAATACAACAGTCTAACCCCAGCCCATTAATTTAACAATCAGCGAGTTGAATAAAAGTCAGTTTTGTAGTAAAAAAATGTCAACCCATCACCGGGAATCGAACCCGGGGTTTCTGGATCAGAAGCCACACTTGATGTCACGCAGTATTTAGTGAAGTTTCTCTCTCAATAAGTATGATGGAGTAGGCTCCCGTGGTGGAAATCTATATAGTCCGTTGACGGTGGCTTTGGCCTTCTCCCACAAATGGAAAATCAATAAAAATAGATCCATTTTAATCTGCCTGAGTAGTTTAGTCATGCCACTTTTACAAGTGATGTAAATTCACTCCGTTTGTCAAACTGAAAAATACATATTCACAAAGCTTATGGATACGTAACTATTTTTAGTATAAATGGTTCCAATTAGTCTTTTTTGACATACCTCAAAGGTATTATTTCCATGTCCACCTCCTCCCAAAGAGATTAGGCCATTTTGAGTGAATTCAAATTTACATCACGTCTTGTCGCAAAAGACAGGCCAAATCCACAAAGCGGATGAAACCGTAGCAGTTTTAAAATATTTTTTCAAGTGTCGAAACCGGGCGAAGCTGCCTTGAATGGTCCATACATTTTTAGGGCCTATATGTAAGAAAATAAAAAAATTACCATGCAATTACCATCTATTTTTAGCTGTCTAAAATGGTCATAATTACCATGAATGAACAACTTTGGATCTGTTATAAAATTTTAACGTTACCTTGAACGAACTTTTTACTGCCACTTTATCAGCATTCATTATCGTTATCTGAAGACTGGACTTGGTGATCAGAGACCAGACAGGTACCAGGATGATGGACATAATCTACCAAGTTGAATGTTTGACGGGTCGTAGGAAACTACTACACTAAGTTAGACGGTATAGGGTCCACACCGATGTCAAACCTAGTGTGGGGATTTTTAACTTTTGAAAAAAGAAACATGATTTCTAAAATAATTACACATTAAATTATATTTTCATTACTAAGGGTATTAAAAATGCCTTTTGGAAGCAACTGGTTATCTCAGTACAAGACTTACAATTAGAAATTTGGCTTTTTATAATCGAGAATTGATGACAAGGATCGAACTAGTTGTCTAATGTTTTGGCCTCAAACTGCAACCACAGGAATACAAGAAGAAACGAAATCCAGTTAATATGGAATTCAGTTTGTTTAAAATATTTATTTAACCTAATCATTTTTGAAATTCATTTTAAATTTATTTAATAAATATTGTTTCTTTTTACTCGCACTCTCTATCTGGGATCATCTACAAAATTTATTTAATATCAATGATCAAATCTGACAATAGTTTACCCAAATGTAAAACATTTTAAATAAGAGCTTTGTAATAAATTTTGTGTATCATTGGTTTATATGTCTTTGTACAATTTATTATTAATATAACGTAACAGTTTATTTTCCTCAATTTTATGGAATATGATCTAACAAATTAAATAGGAATCTATTTTTTCTTAGTGTTATTTTTTTAATAAATTAGTGCTTGCTTTTATTCACCATTTATTGTAAGGCTATATTTTTGTTGTTATTTAACTTTTTTAAATGATGGTTTTCCTTTTACACATAACTTAAGCTTGACTCTATATTAAAACAGAACCAATTCTTTGCCGTAAGGTTGTATATATATATATATATATGTTGAGTCTTTGATAGGTCACAAACGGCTCTACTTCCACTCCGAGAGAAGATATGCTACGGGTTTTTATTGCTTGATAAAAATACTTTGACCTTGGCTGGGTTTGAACACACATACCTAGAATCGTATGGTGAGCAGATTATCCCACACGTCCATCACATACCTCTGCCTTAAGCTATGAGTGATATATAACCCTGGCCACAGGATGAACCTGGATAGCTCAGTGGCAGAGCATTGGCGTGCTTTAATTAAGGTCCTCCATTTTGATACCGCTGTTCAGGTGTAATTTTTAAACATAAGCCTATAGATTATATTAAAAAAATAGCTTCTACAATGCAACATCCTAAATGTTTTGGTCAACTAGTCCGGTGTTAGTACAAATAGTCAACTAAGCTTCCTTGCAATAAAATATAATATTATATTGTCCAAAAGTAAAACTTGGGCTATAAAGGGAAGTATAATGGAGGATTAGAAGTATCCTATTTTATTTTGACACTCAATCTGCGATAATCTTGAAAGTGAGCGATGATTTACAGCCAAATTAAAGTGGTCTCTCCTTCCGGAGAGTTTATTTCCCTTTCCTCACCATAAATAACACCACCCTTGCACTTGCCACGATTGGTTGGGTACTCTGGCTTTTATCGAGTACTCAGAAACAATGGCCATTTTCTTTTAACTGACAACATGGACATACTCGTGTGTATTATGCTACGTGCATAGCGTCTTAAGCTGGTCACACAATCTAAACACATTAATGTATAGTCTATACATAAAGTTTTCCTCTAATAAACGTAGTATTTACACAATATTGTTATATCATGACTTTACAAAATATAAACGTACATCCAATGAAAAGCAAGGATCGACCAAATACATTGATGACATCTCGGGGGGAATTTTATACCAAGTTTAATAGTTGACTACTATAATTCATCGGTATATGAGGTATTTTGTTTGTTAATTTGATCGATTCTCCTGCTCCATAGCAAACATATTACTAGCATAACCGTGTTTCATTTCCACATAACATAGTTACATGAAAATATGGCTGATGACAGTTTATGTTCAAACTCTAGCAGACTATAATTACATTAAGGAAAATATATCTCCCCGATTGACTAGTAAAAAACTTCGACTTCACACTCTCAATATTCCGAATTTGTAAATTCAAAGAACTTTGACTTTACGTTACCAATATTCCATGTTTGCTAAATAAAAAAAATCTAGGATTTTGAGGAATATGTCACAATTATGTATATCATAGCCTGCCATACGTTGGATTATTCAAGTAATACATCCAAATAGAAATGTAATCTCTTTAAGTTTTAAGTCAACCTCAGTGGTCCTGGGGTAAAGTGCTCACCTCAGGAACCGATGTTCGTGCGCTCAAACCTAACAGGCAGGGGTCGACAGATTTTTCTTGAGTGACAAGGACATTCTCGTGTGCTAATATAATCAATCGGTTCAAAGGGGCATGTTAAATACCAATACTAATAATACTAATAATAATAATAATAATAATAATGGTAGTAATTATTATTTTAATAATCCAAGTTTTGAGTTTTTTTAATGGAGTAGCCAGATGCACTGTGGATTCGTTCAGCCATCAAAACACAGGAGTTTTGCAGAAGCGTGGTCACGTGGCTATCTCTAAGCCAATCACAATAGTTCATACCCATTCTATTTTCAGTGCGCATGCATTCACAGTTCAAGTCACTAGCAGACAGCTGCCTCGACTGTTGTGAAGAGATTTGAAATAACTCAACACATTTATCGTGTGTATTGATGTGTTGGCTTGTGTCATGAACTTATACTAAAATTTGGAAAAATCCATTTTTACAATAATAGATTTGTGTATCCCATCCAAAATAAAATTCATTGATAACTAGACGTTTTTAGTTTGCATTGCAAAGAATCATGGGTAATCATACATTTCTGCAAATGTGTGAATTCCTGCGTCATTCAAACATATTTTGCTCTCTATTTTAGGTAAATGTGTGAATCAAGCCTAAGGCCATTTTTACACGAGCGTATTTAGCAGCACGGCTCTCCTCGAGACACACCGCGCTATTTCTTGCAACGCGGTCGGTGTAAATACATTGTTTCAAACGGTCGTGCTTTATATAGCGGCAGAAATAAGCGCGACTCTTTCGAAAGAGGGACACGTGTTGAAAATATAATAGACTAGCCATTGTAAGCTTATAGATTATTAGAAAATGTCATGCAAGCCAACAATATTTTGAGAGTTTAGATGTGGAGATGTTTATTGTTGAGATAGCTATGATACCGGCTGTATGGGATTCAAGATTAATATGTAATAACTTACTGAGTATTCTATTGATGTGCGAAAATACTTGGAAAAAGTGTTTTTATCTTCCCTTTTTTAAAAATTATACATAGAACTATCTTGTTTTCTAGTCTTGGTGAAAGCAGTGGGTGAATATAGTTCCCATGACACCATATTTTAAAATAAATTATATTACGTAATAAAACAGATGCAAGCTATTCGTCCTTTACATTCATTTTATTGTTGAGCTTTTAGAAGAAAACAAGGATTTGTACTGTCAGTGCTTCAGCCAATCTGCTCAGTCACGCTACTAAATACTATCGGAGAAAAGGGCTACCCGTTAATGGTGTAGGGAGGAGTGAAGCAGGGGCTTAGAGGAATTTGACCCGCATTTGTTTGAAAGGCGAGTGTAAAACCATAGAAAGCGATACTCTTTTCATTGCATCCCCTACGGGGGGCGCCCTTTCCCGAGTTCCTATCGATGCTGTTTTTAAAATATATACAGAAGTGAGTCGTCAGTGTTGTCTAATCTTGTTGGCGTATATCTCAGCTGTTAGGCCGGCGGCCATCTTAATCCCCCTGGACACAAGATGGCGCAGAGAGTACTTCCTGTCTCCGACGCACATCCGGTCTGTTTCGTTCGTTATTCACTTGTTAATTACCATACTCGAGTTTTGGTGGTGTGTGGTCGGGAGGGAGAAGAGGGATGGACGTAGATTACTACAAACAGCAGGGCTGCTTGCGCATCTCGTAGAGATAAAACACTGGTCCAGGGCTGTCCAGAGCGTAGTTTGACAGTTGTTGACCTCGTTTAGTCTTTGACGCCCTAATTGCTTTATCAGCTAGAATTAAAAACCCTACCAAGAGAATTAAGAACTTTTTATCTAAGAGATTTTGATAATTTTTTGCACCACTTATTACTTACTTACTACCTGTCCGCGCTATTCCCATTTAAATACACTAATACAGTTGAATAGTCCAGACGGGTAGTAGGACGCCAGATGTAAAAAATAAAATCATTATTAGGTATAAATGAGCAATGTAGAATTTAAATTAAGTGTACCTGAATTTTCTTCGAGGGAGATTGGGAAACAATTTAGGATAAACATACATTACATGATGTCGGAATTCTATCCTGACCCTTTACAGATTAAACGATACTAATGTTTAGTCCCCATGTCCAACAATGGCGCTTGTTACATATTTGATTAGTAATAAAACTGTCAGATTAAGTTTTTTGCACTCAATTTTAACAGGTTTTGAAAGAAACTACTTTTTGACGGACTATTGTTATTGGGTGAAAATATTTTTCTAAAGCGAAATTGGTTTGTTTTGGAAACTTTTAGCTTTTGATAAGTATATCTAAAAATTTATAAGAAATCAATTTTGGGATTTTTAACGTTAATGTGTTCAAAGAGTTAATTACTTACTTGTTATAGTTCGAGGTTTTGGGACATTTCAAAGTATTTGATAATGTTGTTAATTAATTATCGAGGGAGTATTTTTAAGGGACATTTATATATTAATACTTCTTCAACCTAACAAAACTACACTTCATTCCTCTAACCCACGTCTTTGAACATGTGAACAAGGGTATTGTTTTCGTCTTGTCTGATTTGTTGGGGACTGGGAGGTCGGGGATCGAACACTATCTTGATGCATTGCATTTTATTCCAAATCTCTACCCGTAAATGTGGGCAGGTTTCTTATACATTTTACCTTCCTCATCCCTACTCTTTTAGTGTAAATATGCAAATAGGGAGTAGGGAACAATTTTTTTACAGATATATATAAATAACTAATTTATGTATATATATTTATATAAAGTATACATAAATATTCATATATGGTATTACAAGGTTATATATATATATATATATATATATATATATATATATATAAAAGTGAAAATTAAAAAAATATATAAATTAATAAATATATATACAAATACCTTATATAAGAATTTTTTTTTCATGAAAAGAATCTACAATCAATATTCATAGAAATAACCTTCTAGAAAATAGAAACATATTTTTTGCGGCCAACGTTGTAAATATTTTACGGGTGTTATTTAATATATTGGCATTATGTCTATCAAAAATGACACTTGTATTGTAGATTAATTGACGTGACGTATACATATGTTTAAGCAGTTTTACTAACTTTCCTAGCTGTCAGATAAGGTTCTTCATATTAAAATTGGACTGTACTTTGATTGAGACCTGTCCTGACGTTTCAAACGGCCCGCCTGGGAATAGATTGGGTTAGGTTAGGGCCTACCTCCATCAGGGAAGAGTGTATTTTGACAGGCCTACACCATCATTCAATCAGAACATGGAGTGTCGATACGTGATTCTATCTATCTCTTTCTGACTCACTCTTTAAATTCCTCGGGGGAAACAAGAAACCTCTTTTATCAGTGTCAAAGTCATTGCGAGTTGTTGCTACTGGAGATGATGTTTCTTCGAGGGACGAAAAAGCAGAGACAATTTTTTTAAATCTTTGTTTTTTATGTATAGTACACTCCTTTTACTCTAAAAAATTGAACTCTTTCTTATAAACTTTCAATTTGAAAAGCCCGTCTATACTACTAAGTATTTTGCTGGTGTTTGAGAAGAATGGGGCTCGAATCTCTTCCTGGCTTACTGAAGGTAGATTTTACTAAACTTTTTCCTACTCTACCTCCACATGAATGTGGTTACATTTAATATAAGCTCTAACTGCCTCATTCCCACTCTATTAGAACAATTAAATGTGGATAGTGTTGACGGCTCGTTTGATGCGATTCAAAAAAGACAAGAGATATATTAGAGAGGTTCACTACCATTTATCTAGATTTGTGGGTGGGGGGGAGCTGAAGTGTATCCATTCTGAATGGTAGCCATTCAGACATTTTCTTAAACACGCATTGCAAATAAAAAGTCTGGTTTGTATCCATTTTCATAATGTCCACAAAATCCTGAATTGTATCCATTATGAATGGTAGCCATTCAGACATTTTCTTAAACATGCA
>CABEEJ010009487.1:4550-18276 GCA_901482245.1 Timema douglasi
ATATATATATATATATATATATATATATATATATATATATGAATGGTCCAAAGGGATACCAAAGTTATAGCCTTCTAGTATGAATACTTGTTTCTATAGTTGAAAATTATTTTAAATTTTAACACAGCATTTATATATATATTAATTACGCTTGTGGAATAGGGATGATGAAGGTAGAATTTTCAAGGAAATATTCCCGTATTTGCGAGGAGAGATACTGAAAAAACAATAGAGAAAAACCACCCTCATTAGACCCGGCATCGAATCAAACCCCAGAATCCCTTTTGCTGGTGAATCAGACTAAAATAATAAGCTTTAACATTTAGACTGCGTGTCCATCGGTGCTGGTTATTACTATTTACTTCTTAAACACCTTAGAATAGTTCATTTCTTCCCCACAATTTAGCAGGTGGCTTACACACCCCTTTAAATATGTCTCTGCAGTTTGAGTAACATTGTTTTTATTTTATCTGTACTCTCAGTCACTGCACAGTGATTCTTAACCTGTTATTACTCACAGCCTGCTAAATATATTAAAATATTTTAACCCTAGTTTTTACTAGCATAAATCATTATTCATTAAGATTTATTCTAGAATAGTAGCTTTATTTACTTATTATAGTAACAAACAAATAAAAAAACAGAAATTAACTTACCTAAATGTATTTAATAGGACCTCTATTGTTGGACACTTTCCACTAATTTGTATATTCTGGTTTCGATTGTGTTACTTAATGCTATTTGCATGCAGGAGTCGATTCAGAGTCGATATCACTGCTTTGTTTTAATATTCACCATTGAGGAAAAATCCCTTTTCACATACATAAGTAAAAACAAATGGCAGAAAAAATGTACATGGTGGTGGTTAAAAGATTGGAATTATGTGTACTATCCATGATTTCTATTAACCATGCTTCCCCTTACCTCCATCACCCCGGAAAATTGAGAATCTATTGTACTTACAAACTTATGATTATCGAAATATTTCTTACAAAACGTTAAATTTAAGATAATCAACTTCATTAAAATATTTTTGATTAAATTTTTTGAAAACCCCCCAAAAGGGCCACGACCCCCTGGTTAATAATCACTTGGCTAGACTGTTAATTAATCACAAAGTCAAATTTAACAAACTCAATTTAAAAATGATATAATTTTGGCCCTATGGGGTCTCAAATCCAGAACACCTTGATCTTTAGATAAAAGTGTTTTTTTTTTAAATTGCTCCAAGGTGATGGTGCAAATTTTTTTTTATCAAGTTGGAAGCTAATTTTAACTCCAAAACAATTCTAAAAAAGAACTCTTTAGTTGCAAAATTTAATTCATAAGAACATAAAAAGCTTTTGTTCCTGTTTTATTTTTATGTATGCTCCGCATCATACTTTAAGTTCTGACCACCCACATAGTTTACTCTAATGGGGTAGGATTGAGTAAGTTAGAATTTAGAGTAAATGTTCCCACATCTGTGTGGAAAGAGAGTAAAGCCATATAAGAAAAACCACCGGAGCTGTTCACTCAGATTGGATTCAAACTCCGAGATCTCTCGGTCACTATTTAAACTCGTCATTTAAGGCTTGATATTTAACTAAATTCTCAAATGGATTAAACAAATGTAGTGCACACATGCAAGTTATATGTATAGTCACATTGACATAGAAAAAGGCTTTTAAAGGTAAATATAATATATATATATAGAGAAGCCAACATTGATCAAAGGTCCGAAGTCATGGTGGGTGGTTTTTCCACATGTAGTTTATGACTGGTTTCCCCCATCACCTCTACAGCTAATGTGGATGCATAACCTGTAAATCTACCCTCCCAATACCTTATCAAAAAGATAAAATTCTTAACCTGAATCTGTGGGTATGCATTCTAAACATCAAACTTAACCTCGTTTAGCTGGTCGGGGTGTAGATACATTATTATTATTGGCATCGTGTCTTACTACCCGTTCGGGTTATACGCACTTACGCTAATGTGTAATGGTAAGGTGATTGTGAGATGAAATGGAGGACCTACAGTTTAACGTGGAATCCGAACCACGGTGGAGGCCTGGCATTCCCCACATTCACAAGATGTCTTGTCAGAGGTGAAGGAAGGGTTTGGTAATCAGATAAATCTGTGCCGGGACCGAGGATTGAACCCCGGCCGCCAGCACAGAAGTCTGACACCTTACCCCTAGACCGCCAGGTCACCTGTGTAGATACAGACTGGGCCACAGGGTAGTTTTTTTACTAAATGGTTTTCCACTGTCTCACCATGCAAATACAAGTATACTTCCTCTGAAATTCTGCCTAACTCAGCCCTACCCCATTATTGTAATTAAATGTGAATATACCAGATGGGTAAATGTAGGCTAAAACATGCAAAACACAAAAGGGGGGTGGGAGGGTGTTTAACCTATATTAAAATAAAAATTGCCATTTAAAATTAGTTTGGGATTCAATTTCAGATCGGGTGTACTCCCGATGGTTTTTCACTCTCCCTTAATGCAAATGTGGGTATATTTCCTCACATCAACCTTCCTCATCCCTCTAAAGAGTGTCAGAGAATACACTTGAATGGTGAAGCTTTGTTGCAACCCTCCATGCTCCACACAAGGAGTTAAAGGAATTTACATTACATTTCAGACATTAATATAACCCGCACAAATACCAGGATGTGGTGAAAAAAAATAGCCTTCTATTTGAAAATCTAAATATTAATTTCGTTAGCAAACATATTTACAATTAACGTTATTAAACAATAAAATGTTAACAAGAAAATGAGAAAATAAGTATCTGATCCCCCATTTTTCAATGACTACACTTTCAAAATAAAGGTTGGCTATTCAAAAACAGGCCTTATGTCCACTCAAAAACATTTGTTGAATGGATCGAGGAACATTTGAATTTTAAGTTTCTGGGAGATAATTTTATTATTTATTGTTTAATTTTTTTAATCCTTTTTAATATGATGCCATCAAATTATACTACTTTAAAGCCAACTGGCTGACTCACTCACTGACGTTAATGTTTACTCACTTTCAGATGAGCTATAAACTTGAAATTTGGCAGAATTATAGCTTTTAGCCTGTAACCGACAGCAAAGTTCCAAAAAGTTAGAGAAAATTAATTTTTTAACCCTTGAAAAAATTGAAAATGGTGAAGCAACTTTAAAGTTAGTGCGGACCTTTCTTTGGAGGTCTATTGTGGCTAAACGGTTAAGACCTGTCAAAAAATTGCTCTGGAATTACATTAGTTAACATCCACTGGCAAAGAAAATGCACTGGGGGTTTGGGGCTGTAGCCCCCAATGAGCGAAGCGAGTTGTTTCAAAGACAATCACGTTTAAAAGAATTAGGTACTATTTCATGTTATTAGCATCTAATCTATGCACTCATAAATAGATGAATAGATCATTCCATTGCATATTGTGGGATAAGCATTCAAGAAAATATACATAACTATAGATTATTATATTTTTAATTTCATCTTTACATCAATGATACACCTTATCTGTGATTGTGTTTTGTTACTGGTTTTTTTTTTCCGGATCACTGAGCTAATATTATATTGTTTTTGACTCCTAACTAGGTTGAAACATATTTTCCCTCAATCCCGCCCCCTCTAGGGAAAGCATGCATCATTGATTCAAATTGATTCAGAGTTAAGTAAGTATAAATCTAGCTTCAGTCATTAATCACTCACCCGCCTCGGTGGCGTAGTTGGCTAACGCGCTTGTCGTGTTGAGCTCGACTGCTGAGGACGGGGAGATCGAGGTTCGAATCTTGGTCGGGTGAACTGGGGGCGGTTTTTCTTAAATGGTTTTCCACTCAAATGCGGGTTCACTTCCTCTAATTCAACCTTCCCAATTCCTAATCCATTAGCGTAATTAGTACTTAAAAGCGTATAACCCGGGTAAATGCTTTTGTCCAAATTTCTTATTGATGAATAGATATCTAAACTAGTCATTAATTACCAAAAGGCACTTCTAACAATAATATATACCCTAATTAAAGTTATGAGATCAGTAAACTGTTGAATTTTCTTATGATAAATATTATTTTGGCCAGAAACATTGTAAACTTAGGTTGGTCTAAACTAAACTCCATTCACGGTAGGAATTAACTCTCTGAAAGGTCTTATTTCCTACGAATATCCTACTATATAATAGATTTCTGGTAGGGGAAAAGGCCTTTCAGAAAACAATTCCTACGGTGAATGGACTTGATGTTTCTAGGATTATAACTACCCACCACAAGAGATTATTTAATCTTGCCAATACTCTTTGTTCATACATATTCATTGTTATATACAACGAATTATGTGCAACTTGACAACGAACTAAACAAGAAGTCCCGGAAGCATACAAAGGAGGAATGTTTTTATGGAACTCCCCCTGTCCCAAAAATATTATTTATAACAAATTTTTGTATTACTCATCAATGTCTAGGTTAGCAACTCATTGGAATCTTATAAAAATAATATCACCTACAATTTTAATACACACACACACACAGTTGTACTTGGTAGGCATAAGCATTGAAGTTCTAAAAACAAGCATAATGTAATACCTTTCAAATTTACTGTTTAAAAAAAATATGTTTGGCCTATTTTATAAATGTTCTTATACAGAACAATACATTAAAAATTCTTACCCACTTTTTTTTGGCACCAAAACATACTCATAAAAAATAATTCAAGTAATATCTTATATAATACCGGAAAGAAGGCTATAATTTGGCAATGATAATGCAATTTTAAGAAAAATTGCTAGACATTTGGCTAATTTAAATTATTGAAATCAAAAAATATCTAATGATATAATAATATGTTAATAGGTTGTGTTGTAGTTAGGGATAGTTTACTTAGATGAGAAATTAAAACAGGGAATTCAAGATAAGTTTATAGACCTATTAACTTGAACTGACTAAACATCTATTTCCTTTTATCACCTATAATTGGAAAGTTTATTGAGTGGTGTAATACAATTTAGTGCATTGCCTTTTATTTTAATATAGACCTACACAATAATTTTATAATGTTAGAGACTAAATTAAAATAGTGATATACCGGCCTAGGAGACATTTGGTTTGGTACCTAATACAAACATTTATTTATCTTACTTTTAATAGCATATTATGGCTGAATAAAATCCTAATTATTATGGTTTTCTCGCACTCTATCCTTTTTGCTCTGCAAACTTTCTCAATCAATTGGAAAGAAAGAGAAGAAAATCCAATGAAATCTTTAAAATAAAAGGTGTAATTTTTTTATAATTTGATTATTGTAGACATAATAACTTATATTATATCAGAATCACTGTTAATTTATTTTTAATCCAAATTCTATTCAAACAGCTCATATAATAAATATCCTGCTGATGAAAATTGGCTTAGAGGCGTGGGTCTGTAATAGGGCTTGTATTTGTCTCATTTACAATGAACTATAAAATGTCAAAAGGATTCAGTTTGTGTATTTATATTAGAATTAATTTAGCCTATGTTCTTAAACGCCTTGAGGAAATCTCATTTCACCATTGTAATCTGTGATTCTATACAGTAACTATGGGATGCGATTTAAAAAAAATTAATAATGAGAATTTGGTAAGAGATAAATAAATGTTTACTTTTTTTCTCTCATTTTATATTTAGGTTAACTATAAAGACCTAATTTGAGATTGTGCTAAATATCATAGTTAAGTTAGTTATTTTGTTATGAATATTAATAATATTTTCTCATCAAATTTTTCTAATTGTTGTAAGTAGGCCATTCTATTTTAAAAGGCATTTTATTTTAATCGTTTTGTTCCTTGGAATATGAGTTGATTCAAAATGAAACAGTAGAATGTTGAATAAAAAATGTTGTATTTTTTCAGAGAGATATTAAGACCTGTATCAAACTAAATGCACCGAAACTGTTTAAACTAAATTTTAGATGTGGAACTTAAAAATAAAAGTATTTTTTATCACAAAACTGTTTTGATAGTCTAATTGATATTTTGGCTGTTTAATTTCATGTTGAATTAATTTGTCAGCTGAAATTTTTTAATGTGCAACCTACAGTTCGGTGGTATAGTCGGACATTTTCTTTGAGTGAGAGGAGGGGGGGAATATTATAATGTAAAAAAAAAGCAATTATTTCTGTAATATTATCAAAATGATAATTTTAGGAGGACTTTTAATTTTTAAAACCATATTCATGTTTATTTTAAGACTGAAACGTCTTAAAAGTTAACATGGGCATTTAACACATCTACATTATATAAAGTCTTACTGTATGTGTTTTAAACCCTTATTTGCAATCTTGGGAAGGGGGCAAAACAATCTGCTTGACCCCCTCTAGAACCCCTATCACTTGGGTGCCCCAATGCTTGAGTTTAAAAAAATGATTTTATTCTGTAAAACCATATATCACTAGGCCTATTTTAATATTTAAAACTATTAGTACAATCATATTAAAATGCTATATTAATTTCTCAAATAGTTATTCTATAAGTACATACTTTGATATACAAAATACACTTAAATTGTTTGATTTAAAAAAAAAAGTGAATTGACTCAATTTTTCCAAGGGTTATTTTCAAAATGTTGAGCATTTCTCATGCTATATAGTTTTTACAGTAAAATACTTTTTAAATGCTTTTGTTAAAATATTATTTAGAAATATATCTATGCCAGTTGACTACACTTTACATTTCAGAACAAACCATCCAAAATATATTTTGTTTTAGATCTAATTATGCTATTTTACATAACAGCTCATTCTTATAAACTGTGGTAAAGTCAGGTGTTTTATTTTTAAAGATGATTTTCATGGACCATTTTACTTAGGTATCATTTTTGTGTTGCAATCTTGACAGACATAGCCCAAATCATTAACTAAACTAACGTAAGCAGACGTATATAAACTGTATATTACTTTACTATGAAAAATGCTTTTGAACATTGTTCGAGACATTCCCAAAAAAAAGTTGATAGGCACTGTCATATTATGGACCTTTCAGTGGTGGGACAGTGATTTAAAAAAATATATATACTCTATTATTTTCTTCCTGACAATTTGTTGTGATGTGTTATGTACAGGTACATTTATTCTTGTTTAGTTTGTAAGTTGTTGAGTTTGTTTTTTAAGTGCACTTTGTATGAATGACTCAGAAATTATAGATCTGTTTGTTTTTTTTGGTGGGTGTTCAAAGAGATTTCATTTTTGAATAAAACTAAAAAGTTTTGTTTTGTTTGCATTTGTAAGACTAATTGGTAGTGAATGTTATGATGGAAATATTGATTGTTAACATTGAAGGGCCTATTGTGTATGATTTGTGATAAATCAAAGAAGGGTTTTTTCTGGTTTTTGTGGTGTGTAATAATTGATATGCTTTCATTAGCGTTGTATACTCCTTCATAAGTCAATATGTAGGATGCTCAAAAGAAATATTTATTTTTTTGTGAATGGTTTTTTTCAAATTAAATTAATTACATTACATTACATTTACAGTAACCCTTGTGTTGAAAATATTGATGAAAGAAATTAAATTGAATTAAACTTTGAATTTTATAATGCTTAAAAGGATGTATTTTTGCCCAAATAATAAGTGATGGCACAGTATTATCAGAGAATACAGTCCATGGAACAAATATATCTAGGCTATCTTATTACAGAGAAGGGGAGGTAGAGTCCGTTCGCCATAGGAGTGGTGGTAACTGACAGCAAACAGATGGGAAAAAAAAGCTAAAAGTAAAACATAATTAACCACAAATTGTTTTTTTATGAAAGTTTTGACTGCCAAAAAATGGCCACAACTGAATATTTGGTTTGGCAGATTATATGGTTTGGCGAATGAACACATGAGATTATATCTGGTAACCTTTGCTAGCTGTCAGCTATCTCCACTTATATCCTGGATGGTGTAGTGTGTAGCTTCTGCGAAGCTTGCTTCATTTTGTAAGCTTACTCTAGATTATCAATTTAGTCTTGTCAGTTTCTTTGAAACGTGACCAATAATCATGAATGGTTGCAGGAAATTTTATCACTTTAGTTCGAATCAAATCATTTATTTATAATATATATAACATTGGAAAAATCATTTTAAAATTATTTGTAGCCTATATACATTTGCAATAGAAGTACAATATTTGAAACTAAATTAAGACAGGGAAATGCAATTAACTATCCCAACCCCTGAATCTTGACACTAAGGATGAGTCCCTCCAGCCAGGATAATTCTGTAATAAACACACGTGCAAATATTTTATCAAGGAATTTTGGGATAGTATTACATCCTATGCACTATTAAAGTTAGTTTTTTTGATCATAAAAAAATAGAGTTTCAGATTGTTTAGCTTTTTATGCAATTTGTAAGTGATCCGTATATCTATTTTATCTTTCTTTCATGAAATATTGATGCATAAAATAGGAGCAAATAATATGAAATCCGATTTAAATACACAGCACATATGGCTGCGAGTATTTTTCAACTTTATTAATAAGGTAATAAGTACTACAATGAGGCTTAAGATATTTTACTGGCACGTTCTGAAAAAAATCACGGCTTATGCTTGTCTAGAATTTCATTTCCAAATATATTAAGAGTTATTACTAAAAAGATGCATATTTGACTACATTTTATGTTCATATCAAATTAACGATGGCATCTTGAATTAGCTAATTTATCTGTGCTTCCCTACTAATTGACTGTTTCAACCAGGGAATGTAGATTTCATAGTCTGGGATCACCTTCTTTCTTAAAAGAGTACGCCAGAGTTTCAAGCAGGCTTAATTACTGACTACGTTTGCAGTAATTTTCAGTTTGTATTGCGAGCAGTACAATTTCATTGCAAAATTTGTTGTAAGACTTATTTCGAGTGCTAATATCAAATACATTTTGTTATGTTCATTTGAGTCATGTTCAAATCTTAACATTTTTTTTTAATAATAATAATAGCAAAATTTCAAACCAATAGCCTATATATAATCACAACATATACCTTGATTTTCTAATGAATATACATTTGAAGCACCTTTTAGAAAAAAACAAACCTATTTTTGTGGTAAACATTGATACCAGTAATGTTTTATTATATTATTAGTGGTATTTTATAGGTATTGATACTATCAAAATTGACAGCTGCATATTACATGACTCGACATATGAATACGTCAAAAGTAGATCTAGTAACTTTTTTATAGTTGTCAGATATGTCCATTCATAAGAAAATTGGCATATACTTGAACTAGAGAATATCTCAAAATTGATTGCTACTATTGATCACACAATCACACACTAGTGTTTCTTACTAAGGACTATTCGTGCGAGTGCAATGAAAGAGCTTAATAAATTTAAAAAGTTGGTTAAAAAACCTTTTATTTCTGCTAATGTGGGCCATGTATCATGTGTGAGTCATGCCCCTATAGTACACCATATGTACCTTGGTGAGTATCCAAAGTTTGTGAGACTAGGTGAGACACTGAGAGTGGGTAAGTGAGGCTCCCACACAAACTCATTGAATTTCCATTGATTTTGAACTTGAAATCTTGAAATTTTAACATTTTATAAAGATAAACGATGCGTGCTCTTTTTATCACTGAATTTTGTTGGCGACAACCTGTATACAAAGTGGCATAGGTAGGTTAAATTTCAACATATATTTTTAAAGCTGTCATTAGCATAATTCTTATAACAAAGTCTAGAGTATTTCTAGTTATTGCTTTTGGACTGAACCAAGAGGAAAAGCCTTTTGGTAAAAACATTATTTTTTTAAATTGCACCATAAGCTTACTTTGTATAAATAGCTTATTTATGCCTTTGGTGAGTGGTTTGAAGTGGCTTCGCAGAAATAGTAGACAAACCTTTGGAGAGTTAAGAGTTTGATGCTATGGTAAAACCTTGTGTTAGATTCCGAAAAGTTTGTTTTTATAGCTATAAACTGAAGCCGTTTTTGAAAGGTTTTCTAACCAATTCCAAATAACACTTATCAATTTAGTACATTCCGTTTATTATGTTAAAAAAGTTAAAATTTGTTAGCTATTGGAGGTGATATATTGGAAAAACTGTGAATCATTATTTTAATAAATATAACTATTAATGTGAGATGAATATTTTGTTTTTATTTATTCACCATCATCTGAACCTTTATTGATAATCACAGTGTACACTTTGTTCCAGTAAAATATAGAAATACACATTTATTCAACATTGTTTTATGGGGCAGCTTAACCTTTACCTTTACATAAATAAATGATGGGTTGAAAGAGGTTTCAACGATATTGTTTAAACGTTTGTAGAGTCTCGGTGTCAAAAAAAAATAGCCGGCTTCCATTCGGAGTTCTCTTGTATGCTGGCCACGTTTTGTGTAGACACTATACAATAAAGCCTATCAAGACTCTTAAATTACAACACAAATATTCGTAAATTGAAAAATTATATTTGGAGGTGGGAATTGAACCAGGGCTCAATTCGCGCTTCCATGTGTTATTGGTCATTTTACGGGTATGATATTCGATATGGATTATATCCATAGCCTAAAGGTGACCTGGTGGTCAAGGGGTAAGGTGTCAGACTTCTGTGCTGGCGGCCGGGGGTTCAATCCTCAGCCCCGGCACAGATTTATCTGATTACCAAACCCTTCCTTCACCTCTGACAAGACATCTTGTGAATGTGAGGAATGCCAGGCCTCCACCGTGGTTCGGATCCCACGTTAAACTGTAGGTCCTCCATTTCATCTCACAATCACCCTACCATTACACATTAGCGTAAGTGCGTATAACCCGAACGGGTAGTAAGACGCGGTGCTAATAATAATAATATAGTGGAGAAAACGAATAAATAATATTATAATATTATCTTACGGAGCTTGCGATAACATTGGCGGAACCCGGAGCACAGTTTGAAAAACGCTACCCTAAAGCTATGGCTACACGGTCCTCACCGAGCAATGCTCTCTCGATGGTTCGTTCATGTCGGTGCGGACTCGTGTAGCCACTCGCATTTAAAAACATGGATAGCATTCCACCGGAAAAATGCGGTGCAACCTTGACGCTCCGTTCAGGATGGCCACGCTTGCAGCCTGGACGCTCCGTTCAGGGTGGCCACGCTTGCAGCCTGGACGCTCCGTTCAGGGTGGCCACGCTTGCAGCCTGGACGCTCCGTTCAGGGTGGCCACGCTTGCAGTCTGGACGCTCCGTTCAGGGTGGCCACGCTTGCAGTCTGGACGCTCCGTTCAGGGTGGCCACGCTTGCAGCCTGGACGCTCCGTTCAGGGTGGCCACGCTTGCAGTCTGGACGCTCCGTTCAGGGTGGCCACGCTTGCGTTCGTGTCTCGGCCTGTCGTGAGTACACTGTTTCCCGTCAGTCTAGAGTTGGATATTTGGGAGTTTGGTCAAGTTCTTAATGTAACGGATAGCTGTAGTGACTATTTTGCGAGTGCAGTGAGCGTACCAACCTCTGTAACTGGAATGTGGAAAGTGGGGGTTGGGGCGACCGTTGCAAATAGCCAGGTAGCAAGTAGTCTTCTTGTGAGTGCATTTGGGACTGGTCATGTTAAACTAGATTCGTGGACACGGTAACCAAGTATCGTACGTGTATATTTTGCTGTATAGTAGTTGTACTCTTAAGTGTAAATGTATATATATAAAATTTGTAAATAGTAAAGCACGCTACATTAACATTGTTTGATACAGAGTTATTTATAATTAATTGAGTGCGAGATGAGCACTTTAGGAACCTGAAACATCATGACTACGTTAACAGGGATGTGAAATCCAAGCTCCTGATAGATGTGGCAGTTTCGACAGTGGAAGGTTGTGATGTATTGAATAGTGAGAAGAACGACACGAACAAGGTAGGAACTTATTTTCAATTATTTATTTGTAAATTATATTACTTATAAATAAAATAGTAAGTCTTACAATATTATATGATAGACAAACAAGCAAAATATTGAAATGATTGTCAAGGTCTTGTAGTGCATAGGTTGTTTTTAAAAATATTAATTCCATCGGGTAACAATTTTTTTTTAAATACCGTAAACAATAAACATAGCGATAGATAGCATTTTTATATGTGATACCGAAACTATTAAAGTATTTAATGTTTTCTACTACATGTATGGTTTTTTATATATGGGAATGCTTTTTAGGACCTCTGCTAACATACATGAGGAAGCAGATCACACAGATGAAGGTGAGAATACCACTCAGAGAGGTATAACGCCCACTCCAAATCAAAATACCTCAACCTCAAGAGGAAACAAACGGAAAGTAGACTCGTTTGAAGATCAAGTACTAGAACACCTCAGAACTACAGTAGCCCCATGACTTCTTTGTTGCTGATTGACAGCTTTGAAATGTTACCAGACCAAATTATGTATCCCTACGCCGAACCATATGATGTGCAAAAACATTTGTTTAGCAGCTGTCACTTCTGACGGTCAAAATCTAGGTATATACCTAAATGTTTACTGTCAGAAGTCAGCTGTGAGCTGTCAGTCAGCACCAAAGAAGCCATGGTACTACTGTAGTAATGTGCGCACAGAATATGATGCGGATAGGTTCTTCTTACTGTTGCTTTTACTCATATTCAAGAAACTTCCCAGACGAAACCAAACTATGGGTCAAGTTTGAGAATGACTGAAGTCATGCAACAAACCCTACGTTCTGGCTCTCGATATCGGTTCACGGCCCACTTTATTCAACTATTCTCCAACCATCACCACCTACCTTCAACCATAATGTAAATGCTAATAGCCAAGCAATGCCTTTCAACCAACTACCAACAACTCAGCCCCCGACCAGTGTCTCAAGCGTTCCAACACTACCAACATCTGAACATGAGAGCGAGTCAAGTGTATTTAGTGTTTTTTGGTGACCTTGCTAACAATTATAACACTATTTCAGTTCTTAAAACTTGTATTTTTTTCTAATAAATATTATTCCAGTTAAATTTTACAAAAAAGGCATTTATAATGTAAAATATCGTGTTGTATAATATAGTGCTTCACAACAATGTAATGAGTTTCTACACTATAATCTGTGTATCATCTTACCTCACCGTTACCAAACTCTTATAATGGAATTGTGTTGATGTTTCTTGTTCTTTGCTTTTCAATTCCCTCTCCGACGTACAAGCAGAGTTCGTCAACATAACCTACACTCATTCTAGATATAGAAAAAAACCATCTTGTTTGTGTCTAAGTCCATTAAATAAAGTATGAAACTGTCCGTAATTAAATCTCTACATATTAACGGGATGGACACCATATTTTCTAGATTTACATTTATTCTTCAGATATCTACATACTGCTATGGTTGACAACAAATCTTCACATCCTGGTGCCATGATACCACCTGGTCATAAAATGCGTCGACCGGTCGCTCAAGTGTGGCCAGGAGAAATGAAATATATTCCACGCGACCTGGTCGTCGCGTTCTGAATGCAGCATTCAGGTCGCTAGCGTGGCCCGTAGGCTAAGTTATCATTCCGGTTACGTCTAACTAGCCGAATCTTCATCTATTTACTCACATAAAACAAAAACTTCAACTTGAAGTGTAAAACGATTTTCGGTGTGTTCCGTCAACGAATACGGTCGCGCTTGCAACCTGGTCATCCCATTGTATGACTATTTCAAATACTGGAATATTTTGTAGGATCACTAAACGCACCATGGTGACCTGGCGGTCTAAGGGTAAGGTGTCAGACTTCTGTGCTGGCGGCCGGGGTTCAATCCTCGGTCCCGGCACAGATTTATCT
>CABEEJ010009488.1:0-18271 GCA_901482245.1 Timema douglasi
TTAATCCAGATTATTAAATTTATCCTTGAAGGAGCCTTGTGAAAACCAATTCACCCCTACAACTAGCCCTGGATCCACCCTTGAGCCAGGCGTAGTTAATAGTAGTGGTCCTTCTAACGATAGCATTCATTGTATTCCACCAAACCCCTCTGTAAACCTTTCCTGTTTGGCTACTAATCCTCACTTTCCTTACTTTTATTTGTACTCAAAGCGAGAAGTTAGTGAGAATGAGAGGTAATGATACTGTCTCCCTCTTTAACCGGGCCGTCACGAGCACGACAAACCGATAGTGCTACGATCTATCGGAATATATCTGTCCCTATCAGCCTGTGCACACCGTTAAGACAGATATACCTGAGTGCTGTATATTTGCCTTACGATTGTCCTGTCGGCTCCTTCGCATTTATTCATTTTTTATTATTATTGTTGATTATTTATTACGTATCCGCCTTTATTTTGGGGGGAATAAGGGTGAGTTTACACTGCTTTCTTTTTTCTCCTATGGTTGGCTGGGTGTCTCATTGCTGCAGCATTTTGGGTCAAATGCGTCTTGCTCACCTTTGTCAGGTATGGAGTAAAAGTTTGCGTGAAAATAATTGATACCACGCATTTTTGGTTGTGTACAGTACATTGGTAGCCAACCCTCTGGTCACATGTAGAGTAGTCTGGGAGACTTTTAACATAAAAACTGAAAAAACAAAACAATTACATTCTATATCCTTAAAAGCGCAAAAAATACAATAGAGATAGAAATAGAGGGCACGAGAAGGACAAGAAATCAAGAGGTATGACCTAGAAAAGTAACCAAATTATTTTAATTAATTCTTTCGATGACGGCTCATTTCACATAAGTACCAAGCTAAAAATAATGAAGAACCTGGATGAAAAAGATATTGAATTAATAAAGACTGGCCATTCCGACTAACGTTGAATTTTGATTTTCAATCAAAAATATTTAAGAAAAATTTCAAAATCAGACCTGTTGGAAATGTTATAGATGTTTAGTAATATTATTTTATTATATTTACCACATCAAACTTTTCTCTCACTGACTGTTATTTTATAAAACCAACAAAAACAAGAGTAGTGCCGGATGAATACTGTCCTTATCTTTGCTTCTTTTCACATTTCAGGTTGAGATTTCTACTTTCTGGCGTTTTCTGGACTCACTGGCGTAATGGTGAGATTCGTTTTTCACAATAAAATTAAAAAATAGTATAATTTTTGATTGCAAAACACAAATTGTTTAAGACATACAGAAGATAGCGCCCACTTATCCACAATAACAGTTACCATTACAGTTTCCTTGGTCATGTGATCATAATAGTGTGGTGTCATTGGCTTATTTGTCAGATGTCCACTTTTGAAATAAACGTTCCGTGTAGGTGTCCAATTTTGAAATAAACACTAAACTAAAATGTTAAAAAACATACACCCATGTCTGTTTTTGAAATAAATAAATACCTTCATTGAAAAGACCATGAAAATACCATAAAAATTCACTGCCACCTAAATTTACAACTCGAGGTCAGATGTCCTCTTTTTATATTAAGCTATTAATATTGTTAAACGGGTAAAGCCATTATTAGAAAAGGTTTGCTTCTCCGAGGGAAACTTATTATATTTACTGACAACCAATATTTTAACTTTTTGTCACAAACTATCATAGACAAGATGAGAAAGTATGTACACTTCATTCACCCTGTTTTGCATTGTTGCACTATTGTAGAGTATAACTTATAACTTATAAGTTAGGGTCATTGTATAATCCGTAGAGAGAAGATTGCTACCTTTCAAGTTAAACTCATATTTTTTTACCAAAAGGTTGAAATCTTTTATTTGCATCAATGATGGGATTGTCCTGCTAAAAATTTTGTGCCAATATCAAATTAATAATATTGTTAAGAAATGTGTGTGCGTAAGCTGAGATCTCTTATATGTTTAGTTTAATTTCATATCAGAAAATAACTGTCAATATACTTATGTGCAGCCAAACACTAAACATATTGAGCACGCAAATTGAACAACCGTTAGGAATTTGACCCCTGTAAAAGGAAGAGTACACATTTGTTAATACATCCTCATATTTCTCCTTAACCCCAAATATCACATTCTCAAAGGTAGTATTTCTACAACGTTTATAAAAAGAAGAATAGGGTCTCATTGTTTAATGGTTCATTTAAAGGGTCTGAGGATCACACAAAATCATGGATAGGGCCACTAGTTAGACATACCAGCCCTGAATCTTCAAACGTGCAAACACGTCAGTCATGAGCTATTGCCGCTTGAATAGCAGAAAAAAACAAAAGAATAAATAATCAGGTTTCTGTCTTTGCGCTGTGTTTAATGGACATCTAGGACTATTTGAAGGCGTAAAGTATTTTATTGAATGAACCCTCAGATCCATTTGGAAACCCAAATTATTTTTGAATTGGATTGAATGACTACCCAGATCCATTTGGAAGTCCAGAGTATTTTTAATTGGATTAAATAACTACTCAGATCCATTTGGAAGCTCAAAGTATTTCTGAATTTGAATGAACGACTACCCAGATCCATTTGCAAGCCCAAAGTATTTTTGAATTGGATTGAATGACTCCCTAAATCTATTTGGAATCCAAAGTATTTTTGAATTGGATTGAATGGCTACTAACTACCCAGATCCATTTGGAAACACAAAGTATTTTTTAATTTGAATGAATGACTACTCAGATCCATTTTCAAGCCCAAAGTATTTTTGAATTGGAGTGAATGAATCCCCAGAGCCATCTGGATGTCGAAAGTATTTTTGAATTGGACTGAATGACGTCCCAGAATCGCTTAGAAGCCCAAAGTATTTTTAAATTTCAGTGTATGGAGAAGTTACTTGAGATATTTCAACTTAAATCCAAAGATAACTCTTAAGACTGTAGTAACGATAAGAAAATGGAGGAAGTGAGCTTATCAGACACTTTAGCTCAGTCGGTAGCGTGTCTGTCCACTGAGATAAGGTTTCCGGGTTCGATTACTGGCACGGCTGAAAGATGTATCATTGGATAAATATGGGTTTACCCTTTCACATTGATAAATTAACTGTCGGGGACCGGATGTTGTGCCTATCTTAGTCTTAAGATAGATTATAAGGCATATGAAGCTACGACAGGGTTAGAAAGACGGTAGTGGGGAATATATGGCATTAATAAAAAAAACTGACCCAGGCCACAGGCTGGAAACAGTAATGGATGTAAAAGTAAAAGGGAGCGCCCCTGTAGTTAAGTTATATTATTTCCCAGTAGGCATACGAATCTAAGGTTAACAGTTTTTTGATCTCTTATAAATTATTTTTGTAGACTTTTTTAAAATCTGATTATGTCTACCTGGGTAGCTGCTTCATAATATTTCTGTGTATTTATCTATTTGTCTAGCTAAACCACTAACTACATAGAGAGATGCTATGCTCTATATACTAGTAGTTAGGCCTAGTCATAATGCTGATGCAATATGATCCAGTAAATCACAACTGTAATCAGTTAAGAATAAAAAGGTGGGCTAATATATTTCAGATATGTCTTTCTTAAGGACGTTGCCTACCTGTGACGTCACGGCCGGTCAAGATCTTTCCCATACTAATGGTTTTACGTTTTACTCAGCGAGTTTCAATGATTAAACGTTGAAACAAAAACCATACATTCTTAAATAATAATAAAAATAGTCCTACATTGTCACATCATAATTATTTTTATCTATAAGTAGTTTTTTGTAGACGTAATTTTTTTATAAATCCCTTCCTACTTAGGCAATTTGTTTTAGTCGAGAAAATGGCCTGTAGGAGTTTCCTGCTAAGAGGTAGATTAAAAAAGTCCGTGGTAGCATATGTCTATCTAGAATAGGAAACAAGTAAAAGGTAAAATTAAAAAAAAGTCAAAGTTTTCAAGGCGCAAATATTAAAAGGACTGTGGGAACTCGTCAGAGGAAGAGGGAAAGGTTAATAAGCACATATACAAGAGCCCTTTCAGGGTGAACATATCATTTTCTCCCCTCTCTTTCTATTTTGTCCATTGGCGTCTTTAATCACAACTTGTGAGTGTGGTAAATGTCAGGCCTCCACCGTGGTTTGGATCCCACGTTAAACTGTAGGTCCTCCATTTCATCTCACAATAACCCTACCATTACACATTAGCGTAAGTGCGTATAACCCGAAAGGGTAGTAAGACGCGGTTCTAATAATAATCATCATCATCTTACCCAGTTCAAATACATATTTTATAATCTCATTCCTCAAACTCATTTTTTTTTTAATTCATTTTCAAAATTAGACTCTTTGATCCTGTTTCACAGCTATTAGTTCTGTCATTTTTTTGTATCAATTTTTAATGTTTTGGTTTGTCTTTCTTCTTCAGTGAATATTTTAACCGATGTGCGTGAAATGTTTTTCTCATAGAAAGCCCTTACTTTGAAAATGTGGTATCGAGGCCCTTCCAAGCAGGACAATCCCGTTTCTTGAAAGTTAATAGTGTTGCGTGCAATCCAATGCATGTTTACCAGGTAAACAGAGGTTTGTGTGAACTGATTGCTTATCTCGTTCCAACCGTCCCTTTCTGCTCTGCTTTCTCTCTTTCTCTTTCTCTCGAGAATTTCCGCCCCCGCCAACTCGCGAGGCCGCCATCATCAATGGACTCTCCTCCCCTCCCCCTTCCCACAAACGACATCATGTTGTGCCCCCCCTCTCCTTCCCCTCCCCTAAAACCCTTCCCGTTCATCTACACCCACGCAATATTATGAATTAACTTTACCCCTTATTTCTTAACACAAACGAATATTTTTATCGCTAGTGATAACAAAGGCATAAACGTGTTTCTTTTCATTTAAGGTAATAACTTTATCTTGGTAGGGGGTTGACTACATCAGTTTTGTGTTATAACAAATAGGGATTTTATTTAACATAATATTGCGAGTGCTGTTTTGTTTTCATAAAGGTAGGCATAGTTGTTTGGAGCAAGAGAAAGCGAGAAAGGTTGTTTTTTTCTGTTTCGGTTTCGGTTTCGTCAGCGACGTTTGGGGCGGGGCTAAAACATGAAAAGCTTTCCCGAGCGAGCGCAAAGATCGTTGTTGCCATGAATGAATGGTAATGGCGGGGGCCCCCTGTGCGCCAGATGAAGAGGAGAGGGGGGAGAGAGCGAGAGAGTGGGGAAAGACCGAGGCACTGCGCATGCGTAGAAACCGCTCCCTGCTTGCCAGGGCGCTCCACTGCTGCTTTCATTGCAGAACAAGCAAGGATTTTGAATTTGAAACGTGTAAGGAAACAAAAGTTTTTTGAGTACCCGTGCTACCGTGTTGTGTTAGTTTTTTAGCCTTTTTATTTGACTTTTCTAATGAAAAACGAAGAGGAGGGGCTGAGGGACGCGATCTGCTGTCGAGATTAACAGAGTGTGACCCACGTTCGCCGGAGCTTCCCCACCCTCCACCCCCCTTCGACAAGAGATGGTGGCGGTGTGTGATGCGTGGCTGTGACCGATGTGAGTCGAAGGAAAGGTTTTGTGACTCGTTAGTCGCGGAGATGCGGAACCGTGTTGCTTGTTCGTGGTACCTCTTTCACGGTTAGGGCGAGTGATATGGCGGACACTTTCTACCGGGCCCACTTCACCGAGGTGATGTTCATCTTCTTCAAGAATGCCCCGTAACTTACGTTGAATACGCGGAGGAATGATTTTCCTAGTGGTGGGTTCGTGATTATTCTAATTTTATGTAACAATTTACGTGTCAACGATAGCAAAAAAAAGTGATCATACATTCCCCGCCCCTCCCTCCACCCCTATAACTGTGTACAGGAAGTGCTATCCAAGTCGGTAAAAAGTGACTTAATATATTGATATAAATTTGATTTGGTTTTGTTAACATCTTCTACTCTTTCAAGACGACCATATCAATTTGTAAAATTATACAAGGTTTTAAAAACTGACCTGCAAACCAGTGATTTATTTTTCTTACGAGAATATTTTGTGCTGTGTTTCTAAAAAGTTATCCGTATAGGTACGTTAAACTTCAACAATTTATTTTTCCCCCCAACCCCTAACCCCCCTTTCTTCAAAAAGTTGGGAAGTTGTTATTTTGGGTGTCTGTGAAACCGTCAGGAATCTTTTGGTAGCGTGCCACAATTTATTTTTGGGTATGTGGAAGAAGGATGACCTTAGTCCTCTACCCAATGTCTTGAATGGGCTGCAATTAACCATCCGATCAGAAAATAAGTTTTAATTTTTGCAACGCAAGTTTTTTTACGAGTGAAACTGAAAGTTGCCCAAAGTTGATTGTCATTTGCTTACATATTTAAATCTTTTTTAATCTTAAACCAGCACTTATAGAAACTACGAAACACTTTTTTATTAAACCAATTTGTTGTTCAGTTCTGTTTATAAAACACAATTTTGTGCATCGTATCATACCTGGGAAGAGACGGTAAAGCTGCTTTGTGAATACCATTTGGACGCCAATAATTAAGGGTAAGTAATTTAGTTAATAAATTTGCATTTCTACTCTCGTGTGCTTGCATGTGTAATTCTTTTCCCGTTTCCCCTCGAGTTGTTCCATCGCTGCCCTTATTTACCTCCTCTACCTTCCCCTAGCCGGTATGTTTAATGATTGACTATTGCTGCTTGTTTTTAGTCAATGAAAATGAGAATCAGGTCACACGGCTTGAAGAAAACAACGTGGGGGGAGGGGGGCTCTCATTCAAACTTAATTCATTCATTCTACCTCTGCAGGTTCATTCAACTCGGGCAAGTGTTTTTGCTTCCGTTCCTTTATAACGGGTGTTAGGCCATCCCGAGTAATGGAAGTATAATAATAAAGTCCGCCGGCTAGGAGGGGTATGTAGCGCGGAGACGGCTCTCATACGTGACGCCAAGGATCACGATATTATTTCAATTTTCAACCTTTTAACTCAGCCGTCCGGTTGATGGAATCCGTTTATATAACAACTTTCTGACTCTCCATTGATGAGACATTGTTTGCTTGGCGTGTTCAACATAACTTCTCCTAAATATCTGAGTCTTAGAACTTCTTGATATTAGGTTTGAGATTTCTTTATGAGATTCCATTTTTTGTTACAAAAGTTTTTAGGTAACAATATGTTATATTACTTAAATTACTGTAATGCCTACTTTTAATTGTTACTGATATTTTTTGATTTAGATATATTTTTTTAAACTAGCACGTCGATAAGTTACAGATTACATTTTGAGAGTTAAGGATTATAATTCTTGTTGTTCAGGATAGGCTATTTATTACAAAGGCGCGTGACAATATTTTAAAATCAAACTATTTTCCATTTTGAATGTATTGTAAACTTATTAAAAAATGTCGGCGGTATGAAACAGATTTTATGTTCAGATTATATTAACCTTTATAAAAGTAATTTTATAAAAACATTCTTTCATTCTTTTGATATGATGTTTTATAAGCTAGCTCCGGTGACACAGAATGTTTATTCCTTTTTATATTTTCTTTAATTCACCGCGTTTTACTACCTGTTCAAATTTTACGCATTTATGATAACTGCGCTATTGGGGTAGGGATGAGAAAGAGAGCATTTTAGAGGTAATCTAACCACATATGCGAGCGAAGAGAGTGGGAAACCATTTAAGGAAAGCCACCCTCAGACATGCCTGGGATTTGAACCCCGATCTTTCCTTCATCAGTAGGCCAGTCCAACACTAGAGTGACGCCTTGGACCGTTCGGCCACTGAACCGGGTTATTTGTTTTGTTTGGAATAAACTTAGTTTTTATTATAAAAATCCTTATTTCTGTCTTTATAATGCCTAAGTAATTATTTTCTATATGGGTTTAAATGTATATTGAAAAACCACTTAACACCAATGACTAAATAAAAAATGGATAAATTAGGCTTAGGACAAATCTATAGTTCATTTTGAAAACTCTGACAAAAGTGGACCTCAACTAGAACTAAGAAAACAATATATTATCATTAGAAGGTCCATTTCTATTAAACTTTGAACTTACCATGCAGATCTACTAATTACACTAGTTTGTTATGGATGAGGAAGGTTGAATTTTGAGGTTCTGCATTTGCGTGAAGGTAGATTGGAAAATCAGTGAGGAAAAAACACCCGACTGGGATTCAAACCCCAGTATACCCTTTATCAGCTGTTTAGTAAATAACACAAAGCTAAACGGAAAATTAAACGCAATAATATAGGCAAATTAAAATTTCAGGGATTGGTGCGCACCGAGGGCGGGATTATATTTTTTTTATGTCAAATTATTATAAATTTAATGTTTCCTAACAATTATACACAAAATATAAGCAAATTTCCGATTATAACAAAGCAATAATATTATTTTTTGATGCACACGTTTTATAAAGTTTTGAACAAAATATTCCTACCGAGCTTAACCTAACCTTTCATGTGTGAATAAATAAAAAAAAATGACTAACTATGGCTTTTAAAATATGTTTATTAGAAGGCATTAAAGGACAGGAAAGCCTAATAGAATACGATGGGACTGTACTTCCAAATGGCATCTTAGTGATTACAACGTTCCTTTGTGAATTAAGTGAGTTTTCTAAGAATTTTTTTTTTAACGATTTAGAATTTTTTTTTACAAGATTTATTTTGCTATAATCGGAGATCGGCTTATGTTATTTTGTGTATAAATGCTAGAAAATATTAAAATTATAATAATTTGACACATAAAATAAACAATCTCGCTCTTTATGCGTACTATTCCCGGACATTTTAAGTTAACACACTTTGAAAAATTATTTGCCCCAAGAATTTCTCCAAAATAATTTCAAACCAACATTTTTGTGAAGACTTTAAAATTGAACATTCCAAATGCTCTAAAGGTTACCGAAACGGATCAAAGAATAAAACCTAGGCCCTACTATATATTCCAGTCATTGCTAGTTCTAATTTGAGGAATTAATAAGTCCTTTTCTATTTTAACTTCCCATCGTTCCGAATCCCCTATCCCTCATTTCTCGCACGCGTGTTTTCTAGTAATATTTAATAATCACTTTTCAAAAGGCATTGTTTATTTAAAATTCCATAACCTGACAATCATTTTGGTCAAAAATAAAATGAATGTATATGCCTGTGTTTTAGAGCGGAAATTTACACCACAATTAAAAGTAAACTAAAATATGTATTTTTAAAAGGACCGCGTCTTATTCCCCTTTAGGGCTATAGCCTTGTACAGTAGCCCCATGGCTTCTTTGGGGCTGACTGACAGCTCACAGCTGACGGTTTTGAAAAGTTACCAGACCAAATTATGTATCCCTACGCCGAATCACATGATCTGCAAAAACATGTGTTTAGCAGCTGTCACTTCTGACAGTTAAAATTTAGGTATATACCTAAATGTTGACTGTCAGAAGTCAAGCTGTGAGCTGTCAGTCAGCACCAAAGAAGCCACGGGGCTACTGTAGAATAATTAAAATCCTCATTGGTGGGAAAGCGTACAAAATGTCAAGCTTATCTGGACTGAGTTGACGTTAACTGGGAGATCGAGTTTTCAATGCTGCCGACTTTATTAAGGGTAGTTTTCCCTAAATGGTCTACTCTCCCTTCACACAAATGTGGGTACACTTCTTATATACTCTACCTTTCTCGTCCTTAACTTCATTAGTGTAAACATGTGGATAGTCTGAACGAGTAGAGATGCGGTGTAATTTGTAATGTACATTTTTTTTTTTTTCCACTTGCTGATCGAAGGAATATTGAGATGTTCCTGATTTGATTTTGAATACTTATGTTATATGTATTTCTACCTCTAGTAGGCCTATAGAATATTTCAATTAGTTAAAAAAAAGTGATGACTATTTGTAACCAAGGATCATTCCTTCCATCTTCATCGAGTTTAGGATTTTATTTGGCCACGCTAGCCGAATATTTTCACTCATGAGATAGAATTGGGAAATATATATTATAGAGACAATATACCCGCGTTTTCTTGTTTAGTATAAGCTAGATAATTAAACAATAGTATTGAAACAAGTCTTTTCAAAAATATATATTTTTAGTTTAAGTAGAGTGATTATGTTGATTGAGAAAATCAAATCCTTGTCTGGTTATTTTTTTATGGCCTTACATTGTTATTTCTTACTGTTTTATTTTATTTATGCTCAAGTTCAGGATACATTTTTAACTAGTACTGTGGAATGGTTTAAATGGCTTAAAAGTGGGAATGGGTCAAGAATGCCTACACTTTCTTTAAAAAAAAAAGTATTTGAGATTTTTTTAAATTTTCAATAAACACTGTTAGAATTACTGTAATATTAGACCAAAAAAGTTAACTGTCTCTATACTAATAATATTTAATTCATATATTATAAAATATTTGTCCTGAGGCTCAACTATTTCACAGGGTATAAGGTCTCCAGCAACCAGACTTTGTTTTTTTCCCGTAGGCTTAGGACTAGGCCTAGTAATTTCCATGTAAATATGTCATGGATGTTTATTATAGCAAGAAGTGGTAACAAAAAGGTAGTAAATTTGATTGAGTCATTTAATTGTCCTAAAAATTAATTAATTATTTGACTATCCAATCAAAATATTTTAATTTTTTACTAATTTTGTTTCTTCTGTAATTAATAACGCCATGAGTTTTTTTTTGTAAAAATATAGTCCGTGAATCTGATTAAAGACATTTTAATGGTATTCGAAATCAATTAATTAGTTTATCGACCAGTATAAATAGTTTAATGGCTGTCTTTTTTTTTTGTCTTATGTAATTAATAACGTGCTAGGCAATTTTTGTTTGTAAAAATATAGTTTCTCACAAAAAAGTGTAAGCGTTCTCTACCCATGGGAATTAAAAACTTATCATCTTGAGAGCAGTAGGACATGCTCCTCTAATCTAGGCAGCCATGATTGTTTGCGGAGGTCACAACAAAGTCATCTCTGAGAACAATGCATAGTGTATATTTTATGGTATCATTGAAGATTACTTTCTCCATTAGTTCTGCCATGCTCTAAAGGTAATTGAAACTTTGACGCTCAAACTATCATGCAATCATGCCTGGAAATGGGCCTTTAAAATAGTCCCATTAGTCAGAGCGATTGGTTTCATAGGGATATTTAACTTGCACGGTATTATAACAGTGGCCGACTTACATTCCAACTCAAATTAGGACAACGCACCTAAAACTATTTAATTTAATCATACCTACAACGATGTGGTAGGAATGAGGAAGGTAGATGCTAAAAAAACTTATCCGCATTAGCTTGTAGATTTTTTTCTTCTTATTCTAAACACAGTACGCTTGCGGGGCTTTCAGACCCTACCTCTCGTCGCCGGAAAACCAGATTTGATACGCGTGAGAGTCCGTGTGCCCACCGATGCGATGTTTTTTCAGTTTGAGGAAATAAAAACAATATTGTACTAACTCTCTGGCCTCAAGGAATTTGAAAGTTCATGGCCGCCAGAACGGAAGTTCGCCATTCATTACTACCCTGACACTCAACCGCCTTCAAATCTATTTTCACATCAATATACTCCCATAGAAGCCCGGGATTATCAAGGGATCTTGTTTCTTCAGGTTCCCCAACTAAAATGCTGTGTAAACGCCTGTCATCATCCATCACGCCATATTACCAATCCACCTCAGGCTACGTGCCTTGATCTTCCTTAACATATTTGGCGATGAAGTTAGGCATTATGTAACTTTCTCCATTCTCCTGTTTTTTCATCTCTCTATGGCCCAAACATCTTTCCCAGCACTACTTTCAACTACGTTTTATTTTCTTGGTACAAATTGAGAAACCACGTGCGTTAAAAAAACCTAGTAGGATTATAATTTTGTATAGCTTTAGTTTAATATTTCGAGACAACAGACACGACGACAAAATCTTACAAACTGAATAATAGTAAGCACTGCCTATATAAATTTTGTTTCTATCTTTGCATCCTTGTTAGCACAGTTCTAGAGTATTTAAATTTGTCAACTTCAAAGTTAATGTTTTTGATTTCAATCGATCCATTCCTTTGGAATAGCCTACAGTAGTGGTTCCCATACCAGTCAAGGACCCCCCAAGAGACTCTTTGAGATCGGCGGACCCCCCGTTTTTTCTAATCATTAGAATCTAATCGATTCTATGTATATAAAATAGCACCCCCCTTCCCCGCCATATAAATAATTCATGTTAGAAAACCTACAAAACTGGGAATTTGGCACACTAAATCCGAGTCAGATGTGTTTTTACATATATTTATTTTCACACCAACTCGTTCTAATAATAATGAATATAATAGTAATAGTTAACACAAAAAAGGTTAGCTAGGCCTACATGAAAATTTATTAATTATAAAAAGTTCAAATTTATTCATTTGGGTCTCGTATTAGTGAGATAAGTGAAACTTTCTTTTTCTTCCACCACTTCTTGAAGATCGGGTTAAAGGCTGGGCACTTGACTTGAAAATCCGAATGCATGTCAAGTCTATTTCTATACTTGTTTATCATGTAACACTGCGCAGGTGGGTGAGGAGGAGGGGAAGCTTTCTATTGATTAAGATTAGGCCTACTGTCGTTTAATTATTACCTTAACTTTTTATTTTGTGAAATTTTGGCAGTTGTCGTGGACCACCTTTTGGTAACCACTGGCCTACAGGATTTAGATTTACAGTACAATCGTGTACTTAGATTCATTCATATTTACTTTTAAACCTACTTATTTGTGTTTTTAAACATAAGTTATATTTTATTACTAGTTTTTATTGTGTCCGCGAATGACGAGATACGTTTTACTTGCATGGTATGGACAGGTTTTTTCATTTTAAATTCGCAAGTCCTCTGCTTCGAACATGCATTACTCAATCCATTCGTGTAGTTGTTTATCTTAAGTTAGAATATGTAACTTTTTTTTATTCTCTCTCTGAACTCTTACACTATTTGTTCTCTTCGTGTTATTATAAGCTAAAAATATAATGCATGTCTTTTTATCACTATCACGTGGCTAACTCTTTTAAAATGAACTAGAGTAGCGTATATTGATTGTGTAGACGATTAATGGGTGACCTTTAGATGAACGTTCGTTCGCCTGATTAGGATAAAAAGAGACAGAAGTGATGAACGGGAACTTTTATAAATAAAATAAAAGAATGCTTCTTAGATCACCTTTAAACAGTTTTTGTAAATTTATCGATGATTGAAATAATAATTGCAATATGGAGTATTGGTGATTTAATTAATTAGTTCACAATGGAGTTTTGATGATCGAAGTAATTACTGCAATATGAAGATTCAATGATTGGAGTAGTTAGTGCAATATGAAGCTTTAGTTGGAAGTAATTACTTTATTATGGAGCTTTAGAGAATGAATTAAACAATGCAATCAAAAATTTTGCTGATTACTTCAATATGGAGATTTTGTGATAGCAGTGGTTATTGTACTATGTATGTTTGGTGATTGAAGTGATTTCTAGTGCTATGTGGAGTATGGGTTATTGAAGCAATTACTGAAATGAGTAAACTTGGTGGTTGAAGTCATTACCATATTCTGGGGCTTTAGTCATTTAAGTAATTATTTTCTTGGAGCCTTAGTGACTTAAGTAAATACTCTATTCTGGTGCTTTTCTGATTAAAACAATTGTTTTATGTACTTTTATTGAATGAATTAAGTTAGTTACTATATTTTAGAGCTTTATTGATTGAAGTCATTACTGTATTCTAGAGTTTTATTGATTGAAGCTCTAGAATGCAGTAATTACTTCAATCACTAAAGCGTTATTGATTGAAGTAAGTACTAATATATTCTGGAGCTTTATTGGTTTAAGTAATTACTGTATTCTAGAGTTATAGTGATTGAAGTAATCACTGTATTCTAGAGCTTTAATGATTTAAGTAGCTAGGTCCTAGTTGTATATAGAATTGTAATATGAACCCCTTTTTGGGAAGTGTTCCAAGTTATGTTGTTTTCAGTAATGTTAGTCGTTTCTTAAAGAAAGTATATCTTATTTTAAATTCAGAACATTACTTGAATTTAAACATAGTTGGGATATTGTTAGACCTAGTAATATGTTATTAAATGATGAATTTAAGTTGAACATTTCTATATCCTGATTTTGGTTGGAAGAACAAAAGAGAAAATTCACACATATTTCTTTGTGCCCAACATTGATAACATTTCATTTTATTATTTGTGTTATTTTATAAGTTTTATCTCTATCAAAAGTGACAGCTTCAGATAACATGACTTGGTGTATGAATATATTAAAATGGTTTTAGTAACTTTAGTAACTAACTTTTACCGTTCGTCCTACCAAAATCATACTATACCAAAGATTTTCATCGCTATCTGCTGGTAATATTTTCCAAACTAAAGCTCCCCCAGAATCGACCCTTCACTAGTCAGATGACAGGAGTCACCGTAGCAGGCAGCCCTCTGATTCGCACGACCTCCCCTCCTCTTTCTGTGAATGCTGGCCACCAAGACATATAAACATGACGCGAGATGGTTGAGGGTCCCATCGGGCGCTAGCCGTGACGATATTTTTAACTCCAAGAGGAGTCGCGGGAGGGAGGGATCGTGGTGCGCTCTAGACGAGCTAGCTGGCGAATACCGCCGCGCGGGTTGTGCGTGCCAATTAGCTCGAGACTTGTCTCGGGGGTGGGGGGGAGGTTTGCGGCTACAGGATGAAGAGAGAAAATTTCTCCTTGATTATTTCCGGAAAATTTTCAATGGTTTTCCCCCTTTAAAAATCCAGCTATTTAAATGGAACGAATACAATCTATATATCCAAAGCTTGAAAGTTATACAAAGGTTAAATTTATTTTGAGGACCCTACACCAGACACATCAAATGAGCTACAATAAAATAACAGCGATTCCGGTTCTCTTATCGCACTCTCGTATCGATTACAGTGCTTGGTGGTTGAATGTGTCACTAACGTCTCGTGTCTGCTGTAGAGACCCCTAACTCTGCCCCCCGTACTCTCCTTCCCACCCCCTTCCTCAACACATTATTTGAAGGATTTATATATAGGTAGGTTATAATTATGTTAACGGCCCTATGTGCCTGCCGCCTCCTTCAATTCAGCCCTCGCCTTCTTGGTAGCTCGCAAGCCACCAGTGGAGTAAATATACAGGAAAATGCTGATGTTATCTACAATTGCGGCGGATAGAGATTTGATCGTAGGCTTTGTGTCTAGATTCCCTATCCCCTACATCCAGTTGGCTAATTTCTCTAAGACTAGGTTATTACTAGGTTATACGCATAGAAATGTTTCCACTTGTCGCAATCACGTACATCAAGTTGGCTTACCACGTTCCCTAAAGCGGTTCAAATTTATGCTGTCGGCTGTGTTACGTTCGTGTGCATATTATGTCCCCAAAATTCGGCTTTTGTGTTGTCAAACTATTCCCGTGCTAACGATTTTAATATACCGGGCCAGCTTGATGTTCAAGAATACCCGCCACTTTTCAAAAATCCAAATTTGTTCTTTTAGCACTGCATTCTATTACCGTATTTGTTTATTGATCTAATGCGCAGAAAACTTGTTCATGAAAATCAAGTTGGCTTTATTTATGCAAATATGTGACTAAAACTTTTGTGCCGCCAAATTACGCTCATAGAAACGTATTTAAGTTTGATGTTTCTTGAAACGGGGTGGATCAAGGTGTGACGAATTGTTCGGTACCAAGAAATGAGCGCGTCCATTGGATCTTGGGAATGAAATATTTTAAAAACAAGTTGATTACAATACAATGCATTTCTCTCTTACTTTAAGCAGGCCCCTTCTTTCAAGTGTTATACAGCTTGACGTATAATATATTCTTTTTCCGAGATACGTCTACACACCCATGGTGCCTCCATTTTCAAAAATCAAATCAGATTTAAAACTAAAAAGAATTATGAATATCAAACATCAGCAAAATGTTACTCTCTTAGCCACCCTCTCAAATATACATTATTGACCACGGTGGTCTTGGGGTAAAGTGCTCGCCTCAGGATCAGATAATCGTGAGTCCAAACCCAGCAGGAGTCGGCGGATTTTTCTTGAGCAATAAAAATCCGTAACACAACTTCCTTCGGTAGGGAATTAAAGCCATCGGTCCCACGTCAGTTGTGGCATGTAAAGGAATCCTGGAAGACGTGAAAATACCTTTACCGGCAAAATTGGTAGGCCCGTTCACATTTTCTCATAAAAATTCTTGTGTGCTGATATAATCAGTCGGTTTAGAAAGTGCACGTTAAATACCTTTTAAATATAATTTAACGCGTGCAATTATTATAGTTGTTAAATGTAAGTTATATCTTGTGACTAGAGCCCTGTGCAGATTATCACAATAACTTTCACCCAGCATGAGCAAAGAGCTCCAATCCCAATCGGCGAACCTCGGCCACAAATAAGGTATACACCAGACCCACAGCCTCTAGGCGTCACGTGAGACAGTTTGTCCTTCAACACGGGTAGACTATAGCTAGGTGCCATCAAGGGACATTAAAAAAGGCTAGTTTTGAACATTGTTTCATTAGAGATAGGATACAAATATCCATCTTGAGTCAATAGTCTGGCTTCCACAAAGCTAGGTTCGGGTAGCGACCCAACCCCCTATTCACATAATATCACCTCACAAAGAGCTTACGCAGATTACACATTACGATTGAAATAGTCCCTTTATTATGAGCATGTAAGAAATGAGTCGCTTAGCAACCGCACATTTGAAAGTGTTTTTTTCACTGAGCATTGACACTAGCGAACCCCAGGGCTGATGAACTCAACCTGGGTCAAGGAGCGCCACGAAACTTCCATAGGGCTGAGGGTCTGGTATAGCCTTGTCTGTGACCTCTTCCGATATCCACANAGTAATTTCTAACAATAATTTTAAGTGTAAATGAAATACAATAAATGAATGTGGAGGAAATAGTAAGGATAGTATTGTTTGATGTATATAAAAATAACTCCACATCAGCCCACAATCGAGCCATACCAACCGAGCAGCCGCCGAATGTTGATGAAAATAGTGTCAATATTTGCAGATAACATGTCTTATTACCCCTTAAACAAGGGTTGTTAGGTGACAGAAGATGTATTTCCACATAAATCTTAAATAATTCTGCTTTAAACATAAGTTGCATGATTTCACACCTGTCAGTTTAATGAAAATTGAAATTCGATTACTTTTTCCTTCAATATAAACTGCTTGGAAAAAATGGAAATTCCTTCTGGAAAATCTGGGAACACATAAAATGTGATAGAATGAAAAAAGTGGTAGCTCTGCATTCTCATTTATAAACATCCACCAATAAAAACAATTATTTTAAAGATTAATTTTTTTTATCCTATAGTTATTTAACATGAAAGAAAGAAAGCTTGCACAATTAATTGCATAGAATCAGTGAAACTTGGAATATCAAAATTATCTTTAGATTGCGGTTGTGGCCGCGGCAAGTATCATATTCATACATTGAAAAATGAACCTGGACATGGGTATCAAACCCAGGACCATTAACGTGTCAATGCTCTACTACTGAGATATTCGGGAATCTTCCCACGGTCAGGGTTGGTTCCTGTTTGTAGGTGTCATTTTTCAATTTACGAATATGTTATTGTACATTATAATGATTAGTTAGTATCTAAATATTATGCTATAGGGCATATATATATGTATATGTGCTATAGGACACAGGTATATATATATATATATGCTATAGGACACATGTATATATATATATATATTTATTTATTTATTATGGTATTAGGTATATATACAAACTATTGTTTGGAACGAGTTTTGAAGAAAGATTAGTTGATCTCAAAACATAATTTTAAATACAATTTTTATACATAAACTTAATATTTCTTTTAGAAATATTATTAGCAATATAAAAGTTAGATTACCTTGTGTCCACACAAACCATTTTATGAAAATAGGTAAAATTACTTTAGTTTTGTAAGTACGAAAATATCGCCCAAGAGTATGGAGCACTAGGAAAATAAAACGTTGTTAAATGTAACGTTTCTATATGCATTTGCTAATTAAATATAAGATTTTTCAAGTGAAACCCACCCTTGCTACCCCCAACCGAGATTTAGGGCCAGTTTCATAGTCAAGTTTAGTACGCCTCAAGTGCGGTGCTAAACTAAATACAAGACGACACCTAGGGTGACCTGGTGGTCTAGGGGTAAGGTGTCAGACTTCTATGCTGGCGGCCGGGGTTCAATCCTCAGTCCCGGCAAAGATTTTTCGGATTACCAAACCCTTCCTTCACCTCTGACAAGACATCTTGTGAATGTGAGGAATGCCAGGCCTCCACCGTGGTTCGGATTCCA
>CABEEJ010009489.1:0-18269 GCA_901482245.1 Timema douglasi
AAGGGAGCTCCGTGGTGGATCATATATTTCCCTGGGTTTGATAAATCCGGCCCTTAACTGGTTCTCAACCTTGTCTTGAACTAGGGTTCTTTTGTGATAAGGTACTCTGAATGGTTTCTCCGGTATGTATTTGATGATTGACTAATTGGGTAGCAGGTAAATTGTCTCTTTCCCTAAATATATACTTAAACTCTCGTAAAATAGGCTTCAAAATGTTTTTATCTTCCTCTGACAAATTATATAGTTTTTGATTAAGTGTAACTTCAAATTTAAGGGTTGTAGTTTCCTTAACCTCACAAGCTCATACAATTTTATTTTGACCCTTACCCTGAGGTAATATAAGGTCCGTCGCATACAAACTCCTACATATGTTTTTTCACAACAGATTACGTCATCTTTATTTACATAACAAACGCTATTTGGACAGCCACAGAGCTAATATTGACAACACTAACACTTATAGCCACATAACAGTGTTTATCTTCCAGCGTATCGCTTTGTATAACTGGTTCTACTAAAAGTAACTTTTCGTCAACGACTTCTGGGAGTTTAACTTCAGATTAATTTATCTTTCTAGCACCCGGGGGCATTTCTTTAGTGTGCATTAAACGTACTAAAAACAGAACCATTTCCACAGCACAGGATGAGGTAACTAATCTCATATTTACAACTGCATTAGTTCGTTGGGCCCTTTTTCAGCTCTTCTTCCTAGATCAAAAGATTTAAGATGACGGTTTAATTTCCGTTAGTCTACGTTAATAAACGCCTGGTTTTCAACAAGGAATCTAACTCAAGTTTGCCCTCATAGCTTTGACAGATGGAATTTACAACCTGTGCATTTACTACAAAGCTATCGTGGTATAACTCTATTGTCACAGATTTTTCTCCCAAATTTGAAATTATTTGTCTTCTTAGAGCCGCAATTTCGTAGTTAGGTTTGAAATATTATCTATTTCCCACAACTTCTTGCCTCTTTACTGAAACTTGGGCTCATGTATTGACTAACTACCTGCATTGTTTTCCTTCATAGTTTGAAAGAACGCTAAGCTCTTCTAAACTAGTCTTAACTGTCAGCGGAAGTTACAGGGACGAATTTTATTTAGACTGGGGGTTGTGGCTTGGCCCAATCCCTTGACCGTTTGGAGGAGGTTTCTTCCCTTAAAACCTTTTTCATACAAAATTTGGATATATGTCCCTTGTCCTGACAATAGAAACAAACCAACTTGTTGATTGAACAAGTTTTAGCTAAATGACCATATCTCCTACATTTATGTCATTTAACCACATTGTAGTTCGTAAAAATGTATTATCTATTTTGTCTGTCTTTAACTGGTTGACTGTCCAATTCTACTATATCCACTCTGGATTCTATTGCGTCTTGGAAAGATTTAGGTTTTTAGAGCTATGTTATCTCCCTAATTCTCTAGACAAGCCATTTAGAAAAGAATCTAACGCTCTCTGGTCCGCCTCAAACTTTATTGCAGCATTACCCTCTTCACTCTCCCCTAAAACATACGTATTGACGTTGATTTATAACTCTATTGTCACAGATTTTTCTCCCAAATTTGAAATTATTTGTCTTCTTAGAGCCGCAATTTCGTAGTTAGGTTTGAAATATTATTTCCCACAACTTCTTGCCTCTTTACTGAAACTTGGGCTCATGTATCGACTAACTACCTGCATTGTTTTCCTTCATAGTTTGAAAGAACGCTAAGCTCTTCTACACTAGTCTCAACTCACAGCGGAAATTACAGGGACGAATTTTATTTAGACTGGGGGTTGTGGCTTGGCTCAATCCCTTGATCGTTTGGAGGAGGTTTCTTCCCTTAAAACCTTTTCCTAAAAATTTGGATATATGCCCCATATCCTGACAATGGAAACAAACCAACTTGTTGATTGAACAAGTTTTAGCTGAATGACCATATTTCCTACATTTATGTCATTTAACCACATTGTAGTTCGTAAAAATGAATTATTTAGTTTGTCTGTTTTCAACTGGTCGACGGTACAATACTACTATGTCCACTCTGGATTCTATTGCGTCTTGGAACGATTTAGGTTTTGAGAGCCATGTTATCTCCCTAATTCTCCAGACAAGCCATTTAGAAAAGTATCTAACGCTCTCTGGTCCGCCTCAAACTTTATTGCAGCATTACCCTCTTCACTCTCCCCTAAAACATACGTATTGACGTTGATTTTTATTATTCTATCCGAGAATTGCTCTAGAGTGTCATCCGAACGTAACTTGCCTCGGGTCAGCTGTTCTCGGTAATACCTGGTAGTATTCTTCCTCTTTAATCGCTTTACCAGCTCTTGTTTCAGTGCTTCATAAGTCGTAGCTTCCCTACATTCACTATGTGACAAGGTAAAAACCTGTGCTTCCCCTGAAATCCGTAATTTGGCTACTACTAATTTCTCATTATCAGTCCACCCACATAGTTCTGTTGACTGCTATAACTTTGCTAAAAAGGTGCTCACACCATCCTCTGCACTGCCTTCAAATACTGGTATCTAACAAAATAGATTAGAATTAAACACAATAAGTGTAGGAAGAAAATACAGAAAGTTGTCACGAAGTAATATTTTTATTTCATAGACTTATTAAAATGAAACTTAGAAAATTCAAATTTGATTAATACATACAATCCTGCCTCTATATTTTGAAATTTCTTACGAGGTAATTTTTGTTACATATACCACGACTTGCTAGCAATAAAGATTATAGCACGTACTTACACTTGTGTAGGGATCACAATCGTATTGTAGGGAAGAAATGTAGTCTCATTTGAAGGAATAAACATTGGAAAAATATTTTTGAAAAGTATACCTCAGTATATGATCAGCTAGTATTTTAACCCTGATCTCCCCATAGCCAGAAAACCACACAAGATGAGACAGACGCCTTTTTCAGTAAACCCACTGGCACTAACATCACTATGCAATAAAAAACGTAAAATAAGATTCTAATTCACTCATTCTTTTTGTGCTTGGGATAACATTTCAGATGTATATAATTCATTCATATACCATAATTTTAGATCAAAAAAACCGTTTCTAAAATCCAAATATATTACTTTGCAGACAACATTTAAAACATTGTTCTGTACTATTTGTATTATTTTCTAGGTATTGATAACATCTATCAACACTGACACCTGTAGATAGCATAACTTGATGATTGACGTATTTCTAAATTGTTTTAGTAGCATTAATAGCTACTGTTATTTCTACAAAAATTTGAATATATATATACATACAAAAACACATACACACTCACAAACATACTAAATAACAATATTTTAAAACGAAACGATAACATTGATAACATTACTGGCACTTAACTTACTAAGGCATTAGGAACTATATCGTCTTATTTCTGGCTTAGATTATCCAAAGATTTATATAAAAGAACGATTCGAGTTAACAGAACCAATTATTTTGATTTTGTGTTTAAAGGTATAATTTGATATTTACAATTTTTAGATTTTTTTAAAGAAGAAGAAATCTTATATCGTAAAAGTTTTGGAGATTGTTCTACTGGCTCTCGAAGGGACACACAACATTAAGTTTAAAATAGCAATGCATATAATATGTAGATATTCTGCTACTCAAAAAATAGTTTAGATTATTTAACATACATATAAAATATATATATTTTAACCATTTAATATAAACACAACAATAATACGTATCTAAGAAACGACTATTTTAATATATTGAATTACATAATGTTTCCTGGCAACAAATACTAATCATTGCTTGATTAAAAAAAAAAGTCTTTTATTAATGAAGCCTAGATTTTTAAGGAATTTAAATGCCAATATTAAACGATATAATGTAATATAAAATTATATACGACACTACGGGAGTCTCACATGCGATGCTAAAAGGATAAAAAGATACTAGATAATCAACTAAGATACTTTGCTATTTAATCAATGTATTCCATGATAAAAACATGTATTTTTTGTAGGACTCTAACACATAGATATCTATTTATTATATTGATACTTTATCATGAAGTTGAGTAAGTTTAACTGAAACAGTGCATTCTGTAATTCTAAATTTCTAATACTTGGTCATCATTACGCCTCAGAATTTAAATTGTGAGTGTGTTTGTTTCAAATGAATAGTGATAGATTTATGTGTTTTAGTGGCTATAGTTATTATTATTAGTAATAGCTTAGTGACAAACCAAATAATTGACACCACTTTGTTTCAAGTTACCTTGAAGAATTTAATCTTGATAAATTAAAGTACACGGATTTTAATCCCTGTCGGTTTATTTGTTATTTATTAAATTGAAATGGATTCTAAGATCAGATATGATGTGTGATACACGTTAGAAAGTGGGCGTGAAAGATAATCTGCTGGAGTAGTTAGCAGTTCAAGTGGTTCAAATCAAAAGAAAGAAAAAAAAGGAATCTACAAGATTATTATTATTATTATTATTGGTGTTTAGAGGCCCATCGACACACTGAGGTCATTAGGGCCTTAACATAATAAAAATACATAGTAAAATCTCCATAGGAGAGAGTCAAAAACTAACCTGTTTCTATAGAAAGTTGAAGACACAATGTAAAGATACAATATAAAAAGAATATATCTCAATATGAGAAAAATACCCATTTGGGACACTCCATAGGGGTACTCAAATGGGTTCAGAGTAAGAATTGAGTGAAACACCTGCTAAAATAAACCGCAGGTGTATTACGCCATTAAAAATACAAAATAAGCTTATTCAAGCAACATATTAGTTAAAAAGACAAGACTAACAAGTTAAAAAGTTAGTATGTTAAATAACCATGTTAAAGTGTACTAAAATGGTTAAAAAGACAAAACAACACATTAAAGTATACTGAAATGTTAAAAAATCTCAATATTAGATAGATCCAGATGACTCACTTTATAAAACTGATTCAAAGGGCACTAAAAAGATTGGCCGGGTGTATGAAATGGAGTAAAAAATAACTCCTTCAGCGCTGTCGCGTGATAAAAAACGAATGTCTTATTTAAAATCAAGGGCCATCGAATAGGGGCATACTTGCGACACTCCACCAAAATGTGGTACACACTAAGGGGAGCATTGCAAAATTCACACACTGGAGGTGGATCCCCTCTTAGTAAAAATCCGTGGGTTAGAGATGTATGCCCGACGTGGAGTCTCGTCACGATGACCTCCTCTCTTCTAGACTTTCGTATAGAAGAGGGCCACCACCACACACCATCCCTGATGGACAGCAGTTTGTTCTGAGCAGGGGTCGAAACCCACTGCTCGTGCCAGGTGTGTAAGACCCCATGCCGAACATAATCCTTTAGATCTAAAAACATGACACACAGACTAGCCACCGGAGGTAGGCGTGCTGCCTCCTTGGCTGCCTGGTCAGTCAGTTCATTTCCTGAAAGATCAGCATGACCAGGAATCCAGCAAAAGGCCAGCCGGGTACTTAATGAATCAATTTTTAAAATTTGCTCATGTATCACTTGCACTAGCGGATTCCAGAAGTAGGGAGTGGACAATTCCAACACAGCACTCATGAAATCCGTGCAGATAAGAACAGAACGGTGACTTTTTCGGCATATCAAACATAGGGATTTAAAATGGTATACAATTCAGCCGTAAAAACTCTAGTTTCTTGAAGTAAACCAAATTTAAAATTGGATCCTTCCACAACAAAAGTATATCTCACGAAGGCTCCAGATTTAGAACCATCAGTGTAGATGCGCTTGAATCCGTGAAAGCGAGTGGAGAGGAGCTCGTAGAAGGTCCTCTAATATACAAAGTTTGGGGTGGTCAATTTAGGGAACTTGGCAAGAGCAAAATGGCATTTCACAAGGTGTATCTTCCAGGGATAAACTCGACTTGATGATGTGGGGATAGCCTTTGGAAGGACTATTCCACACGTGTCGAAAACCGATAGCATACGGATCCCAAACAGCCTTGTACTACGCCATTTGGTGTCATACAAGACACGGCTAGGAAGATGAAACACAGGGTGGTAGGCAACATGCTCTGGCATGCAATGCAGTTTCTACATGTAAGATGCTAGAATATAGGACCACCGTTAGGGAAGAGGAGGCTCACCGGTGTCGGCACAGAGGCCGATGACTGGACTGGTATGAAAGGCTCCAGTAGCCAGTCGTATGCCAGCATGGTGGACACTATCTAGCATCTGTAACACCGCTGGGTCTCGCTGATCCATAGACAAAACTGCCATAATCTAATTTAGATCTTACCAAGTAATCATCGACAAAGAGGAATGACCGTACAGGCAAGCGCACACTGTCAAAAATGCTATTTATTTTGATAGTGAACAACGTAAAGCTCATAATACTACCTTGAGGAACCCCATTTTCTTGAATAAAATCACCGGATAAGGTGTTATTCAATCTTACCCGGAAGTGTCTATCCGACATAAAATTAAATATAGAAGTTGGGAGGTTCCCTCGAAACCCCCAGTTAAAAAGTGTTTTCAAAATGTCGTACCGCCAGGTGGTGTCGTACGCTTTATCCAGATAGAAGAAAACAGCCAGAAGATGCTGCTTATGGAGAAAAGCGTCAAGAACTGCCGTCTCTAGACGGACAAGGTGATCCACCGTGGATCGGTCATGGCGAAAACCACATTGAATATTAGATAGCAGATTGCGGGATTCTAAATATCATATAAGTCACTTATTAATTATTTTTTCCAATATTTTACATAAACAACTAGTTAAAAGTATCGGTCTATAGCTAGTTTGCTATAATTTATCTTTACACTTTTGTATATAGTATAACGGTTGCTTGCCTCCATAGTGAGGGGAAGTGATGAGATTCCCAAACACTATTGTAGAGGTCTAAAAGTAGTGCCTGTTTGGCAGGAGGCAGCTGACGCAACATCTCATAATGAATGTCGTCTGTACCAGAGGCTGTGCTGTCGGCATGAGACAGGGCGTAGGTCAGTTCATCTTTGGTAAAGGGGGAGTTAAAATCCTCTTCCCAAGTTTGGCCAAAATCAATAACATGGCGCTCGATGTTCCGCTTATTAACTGCGATCTCGTTATTGTAGCTCGCAGTGCTAGAAATATCGGCGAACATCGATCCCAATACATTAACGACCTTCACAGGGGAGGAGACACGTGAACTGTTAGAAATGAGGGCAGGTATATTGTTATTGGAATTGTTGCTATTATGTAATTTGAGGATTTTGTCCCAAAACTTAGTTGTGGGAGTGGATATTGTAAGGGTAGAAATAAACTTTCCCCAAGACTCTCTTCTGCTCTCATCAATGACGCGGCGAGCTCAAGCACGTAGAATCTGGAATTACTCCAGATTCTGCAAGATAGGACGTCGATGATAGAGACGTAGGGCCCTTCAACGGTCAAAAATAGCCGACCAACACTCCTCGCTCCACCAGGGAACGGGACGGTGGCGCGAATTTGGCGAGGATTTAGGGATGGAAGCCCTCGCTGCCGCGATGACCGTCGAAGTAAAATACCCAGTCTTAACATCAACGATAGAAGGGGATTCATGAAATACGGCGAGCTCGCGGAATTTATCCCATTCGGAAAGTTTAATCACCCATTGGTGTAACCGTGCTCTGCTTGGGCAATCTTGGAGTGGGGAAAGCAGTATAGGAAAGTGATCGCTCCCCCATAGGCCCACATGGACATCCCAAAGGAAGTGAGCAGTGATCCCTGAGCTACATAATGTTAGGTCAATGGCAGAGGATACACCATTTAAGGTGGAGAAGTGTCTCTGGGTCCCGGTGTTCATTACCACCAGGTTTCCCGAAACAAGAATATCCTCTACCATCCTCCCCCGGGCATCTGTAAAATTAGATCCCCACACCAGGTTATGTGCATTAAAGTCCCCCAAGATAATATAGGGGGCGGGAAGTTGTATAAAGAGGGTCTCCCGACTCCTCTTTGAAACACGTTCACCTGGTGGGAGATAGATGCAGCACACTGTCACTTCCACAGCAAGGGAGATTCGGACAGCGATCACTTGGAGATTAGAAACAATATTAATATTCTTATGGTATATATTGCTTCGTGCGAATATATTGCCACACCTCCGCTAGCCAAAACAAAAAAGGATTGTCAGTACGATACACATCGTACCCGCGAAGCATCAACTTATCATTTGGGCAGAAGTGGGTCTCCTGCAAACACAAGATGGAAGGATGAAGGGCAAAAATTTGTGGTTTAATTTCCTCCACCACGAGCATAGAAACCCCTAAAATTCCATTGTAGTAGCGACGTACTTTATTAATATAAGATTTAATTATCCTCACAATCCATGACATTATACCTTAAAAATAAAGATTGGTTAAGAGACTTTTTAGGTCATCTAGCCTTTCCCAGTCTCTCCTGGACCTCCCTCTTCAGGAGAGGCTTTGGTTTATTTTGGAGAGACTAGATAGTTGGAACCTTGCGCGAAGTCTTCGTTAAGGCCTTAGACACTTTTTCATATTATTTTTTTCAGCGGTCTCTCGCTGGTCCTTCTTCAAGACACCAGTGTGGCTCACATCTACGGCCTCATCTGTTTCGCCACTGATCCCGGCTTCTAGAGACCTAGAGGCGAGACTGAGCGACTAAACAGCGGCCGCACGTAATTTATTTCCCCGAGAAGGGCTCAGGGGTGTTCCCCGTGGAGGCAGTGGGGGTGTGGCCCGAGGAGGGCTCCTCAGTGGGGTGGGTGGGGGTGACGACATAGGTGGCAGTTTTTCTCCCAGTGAAAATATCGGTAATATCTTAGTTGGCGCGTTTTCAATTCGGATGTCTCGAGCAGAGACCATTGGCATAAGTCGCGATGGAGTCTTATTGAGATTAACTGTGCAATGGTAGTTGGGACAGAGTATGTTCTGACCGACAATCTGGCTGTATGATGTTTAAAATACCGGAGCCTGACTAGATGCGTATTCCTTGCGTGCCTGGGCATATGAGATCTTTTTTTCAGATTGAATCTCCAGGACTTTCTTCTCTACCTGCCCTTTCGGACAGGACCGAGACCAGGCAGAGTGTGGACCCTTGCAGTTTACGCAGAACTTCGGAGACCCACATGGTGTTTCGTGACCCTCTTGTCCACAATCCGCACAGGTCGGCTTACCATGGCATCGCAGCTTCGTATGCCCAAATTCCTGACACTGAAAACAGCGCCTAGGGTTAGGGACATACGGCTGGACCCTGAGCATGTGGAAACCTGCTCGGACCTCCTTTGGAAGGGTAGGTGTCGCAAAAGTGAAGATATACGTGTCGGTTTTTTCTCTTGTCCCTTCTTTTTGGTGACAATGCAGTACACTTCGATGACATGCTGAGGAGAAATCTCCTCACAGATATCCTCAATGCTCACGCAATCGAGGTCATAGCAGGTGACCACTCCCTTGCAAAAATTGAGGAACCTGTGAGGTTCCACCTTCACCAGTATATGAGTCATATTGCTCAACGGTATTTCAGAGATCGCCATTATATTTGAAGACGTGTGTCAGTCGTGGTCTTAATCATGATGGCGCAACCACGCAGTTTCATTATTGAGACTTCCGATTTCGCTGCTCCAATGATCACTCTTTCAAGGATAAATGGGCTAACACGTTTCAGGTCTTCCCTGTCTTCTAATCGATACATTACCAGGAAGCGGGGCTGGGGCCTCACCAATTCCTGGATTTTTCCTAATATAGGGCTGGACGGCCTTACCCGTTTCCGCCTCTTCTCAATATTACGGAACTGAGAGGGACTGGGCAGTGAGTTGCCAGCAGTGTTGGGCAGTACAGTGCTAGTGGACAGTAAGGTGCAAGCTGCGACAATGAAATTGTCCATGTCTTTTGGGGGGACAACCTGCACAATACTCGGATCGTAGACCCAAGGTGACCCAACTTGGTACTACCACATATGGCCCTGTTAACTGTCCCAACGAGAGGCCCTATACGACGCTAAACATGACAACCTTCGCATATAGCATCGCCGAGATTAATATTGCAATTTGACTACATCAATTCAAATTTAATTATAAACTAAAATATTACATTGCAATATTGCTATTTGACTATATCCATTCAAATTTAGGTATACGGTCAAAATATCATATTTGATTTATTTAGAGTTACGTATTTGGTGGAGTATATATATGAAACCCGCCTTGGTGGCGTAGTTGGCTACGCGCTTGTCGTGTAGAACTCAACTGCTGAGGACGGGAAGATCGAGGTTCTAATCTCGGTCGGGTGAACTGGGGGTGGTTTTTCCTAAATGGTTTTCCACTCTACCTCCACGCAAATGCGGAATCACCTCCTCTAATTCAACCCTCCCAATTCCTAATCCATTAGCGTAGTTCGTACTTAAAGCGTATAACCCGGACGGGTAATAAGACGTGGTGCTAAATATTATTATTATTATATATATGAAATGGTATTTTAACAATATTATATGACGTGTATTATTTACAGTTAAAATAAATCTAACATCTGGTTTAAAACACTTCAAGAATAAAATTAGTCTCACAATCGACCCAATAATGCACGTTCGTTTCCAGGGAAATGATTGAGAAGGTACTAAGAGTTTCTGATTAAAAACGTAATATTTTCAATATGAGCCTGACAGAAATATTAATTTTCTTCCTCCTGGGCTTGATAAAATCCAGGTGGTTTCAGGAATTATCTGGAGCTGCAGAGAACTACGTGACCGACCATCAACATATCAAGTTTGGTAAACTACAAGGTGAGACAATTGCTTGCTATATAATATATACTTAGTTATTTGGGACTTGTTTCAATACATTTGAGAAAACCTGTATATGAATATTAATAGAGAACCTGAAAATCATTGTAATTACATCACTACAAGTATAAAAGGGATCAAAGTTCACTTAATTTACATTAGAAGAAAAATCATGCAATAAATGCGAAGTAATTGAGTTTGGGACCTATAGCTTATTACACTAATACTATAAAATTTAGATAACCAAGTTTCGTCTCGTGCTCAGAATCATTTTTACTCACAATATAATACTGAGTCTTGAGTCTATATATGTGTTGTGCGTGGATATTCATTAGAATTTCAAAATAATATTAAATTCTTGTATTGCACAGTTGGCTGCATAACGGTCCTACTAAGTGTCAGGTGACTCAAGTATGATCGCTCGCATAGTATTTTTGTATGGACTGAAAAATGTTAAAATTGCTAAATTAGAGGTAGTTAATTGAGATTATAAACAACTATTCTATAAAATAAAATACAGTGAACTCAAAATTTTATAAATATAAGAATACATAAAAGTTTTTTAGTGTTATTTTGTGTCATCGGTTAGCAAGTAGGCGTTAAGTTTAAATATTTGTTCCTACATGCTACGGGATATTTAAGGGCGTTGAAGAGGTTCAAAAAATTACTTTAAAAAATATGTTACTTGTGATAAATCGTGATAGAGTGTTGTAAAATAAGTAATCATCCACCCCCTTCTGAATGACCCTGGTGGAAGGTAAAATTGTTGGCATTCTGAATTTTTGTTTTAAAAGCAACGGTGTATTATCGTCGTTATAAATTAGTTATAACAACTTACTATAGTGAATATATATTTTTAATATGGACTAATACGTATTTTAAATATATAGATATAATATAGAAAACTAAAATGTAGGCATAGATTACATTTTTTGAGTGACAGTGAAGTTAAGGTTCAAATAACGGTTATACTTATCCTGGAAGTAGGGCTATAGCTTTATATTAAATTGTTAAATAGCACTTGTGTAAAACTAAGACACAATACTTTATTATATGAACAATCAGTATATTTGTGCCCGATCATCTATAGTAGCCCCATGGCTTCTTTGGTGATGAGTGACAGCTTTGTAGCTGACGGCTTTGAAAAGTTACCAGACTAAATTATGTATCCATAAGCCAAACTATATGATCAGCAAAAACATGTGTTTAGAAGCTGTCACTACTGACAGTCAAACTTTAGCTATATAGCTAAACATTGACTGTCAGAAGTCAGCTGTGAACTGTCAGTCAGCACCAAATAAGCCATGGAGCTGCTGTATTGTCCCCCAATAGTCAGTTTATTCCTGAGTAACCGGTCTCTTACCTTTTTTGATTCTAATATGATATTTTATCTATAATATAAATACATTATTAATGAATATATAAAGTTGGTCAAACAAGCCTATATATTTCAGTCGTCTTTTTGACGATATCTTATAGCAGCATAGAGAATGAATATGATAGAACAGTGAAATTTTCTTTATGATAACAACTATAATATTGGCAAAATTTGACAGAAAGTATAGACAAATCCATTTATTTTGTCTTTATAGCATATAAAACGAAAATATTCATCGTAATCTCGAGGTCAAAAAATTACCATTACAATGTTATCTCTTTATTTTTATTAAAATAATTTTACAATTATACAAATCTTGTATTTTCTGAAATATTCATGAATCTGGAGATAGAAAATAATGACCGTGCCTCCCCTTTGTGACTTATGAGTGAATCGTGTACAACTCCAATTAATGATACTGGTCAAATCTAATAGAAAATACATATACTAATTTTACATTGATTAGAACTTTAGTTATTATAGGTCAATGCATAGTTGTTGTTAACCAATAATAAATTTTGTTCTAAATGACATATGAAGTTTATTAAGGTTAATTGAAACAGAACTTTCCTGGAAGTATCAATTGCTAATACCCGGGCATCATTACAACTACAAGGATTACAACTGTTAGTGTTTGTTTCGTATGAATAGAGATAGATCTATGTGTTCTCTACCGGCCTTTATTAGTAATAACTAAATAACTAACTAAATAATTAATACCACTTCATTTTAAGTGTCCTGGTAGAGCTTTCTCTTGCTAAATCAAATTAATAGGGTTTTAATCCCTCTCAGTTTATGTGGTATTAATTAAAACGAGATGGATTCTAAGATAAGCCCTGAGGTGTGTGATGCAGGGTTCAATGCAAGCGAAAATCAGAAAATAGGAATTTACAATAATATTCAGTTATTTTAATGAAGTTCGAGGACATTTTAGGATCCGGTCTTGACCTAAATTTTAAGGTAAAGACCCTCACATTTTTGGAAAGACCACAACTATAAATTACTAGCATTCTACAAAACAAATGAGATCAATAAAAATAAAATGACCCCCCCGAAATAACTAGTAACAATAATTCAATCTCCAAAAACCAATATATAAAGGGGTGTCTCGGAAGGTTGAGTAATCTACCCTCATCCAAAAAAAATATCAACTTAGGCAACAATTCTAAGTTCAGAACCATCTCCTATGACGAAAATATTAAAATTACAGTTAAATATTCAGATGACAGAGAAATTTCTATAAATTTCGACCAATATTAGAAAACCAGTCCTAAATTAATTACAAAGTTCCCTAACACTTACAATTTGATCAGTGATAGTAAATCGTTGGCGATTTTTCAGACTTTTCCAAAATTGAAAATATATGAATTAATACCGAAATAAAAATATTTAGATTGTTGGTTTGAAAAAATGTATGAATTTCCCTGAACATAATATTTTGACGAGTTAAAAACTACATCGTGTCTTCATGAGATTTTATATTTACCAAAAGGTATATTTACAGCAATCAATATTTTCTAGTAAGAGTAATTGATATCAAAAAATTATCACCATTTATCAAATTTTCACTAAACCTAAATTTGTATAGTCTTTTCAACCAATTTTGGAAGTTACGTCATTACAGTCATGTTTAAAAATAATACTAGTGTTTGTACATTGTTTATTGTTAGATCAGTACCATTAGTCTCTACTTTCTGTTTCAGTCCTCTATGCTATCTCTTTGGATAGTGCTCCTTTATCTAAGTTCTTTATGTCTCGAAGTTGATTTTTTGCTCTTATCTTATATTTTCTTGACTCCTTCCACCTTCATTAACCTTTCCTCACTCTTGGAGGCAACAAGAAGTTACCTGGACCCCTCTAGGTCTATTGTTTTACCGCCAAGTGTCGCTGGCGCGGTTTTTAGTTCTGCTGATTTAGTGAGTCGTAAGCTGAGACTTGATAGACCCAGAAGTGATGGTTATAGGTTCCGTGAACTTTCACCAGGAAGCGGTCCAATCCCAGTTATTCGTGTGCATGTGATAATGAAATTGACTGCTCCAAGACAATACCAATCAGACAACATAAAGTGAAGGGGGGTTGCCTCTACCCATTCCCATTCCACCAAACAGTCCATTTGTCCGTGTCCGTAACACTGGTCCTCCAGAGGTTTTTAGTTTTCAGTTCTTGTGTTTATGCTACATAACTTTGGTCCATCCGGGCCAAGGATATGTGTTTCAGTGTTCCTAGATGTTTCTGTGTGTTAGGGTGGAAAGAGCAACTTATTTGTTTTGAGTGGTTATTTATTGTAACATTTGTACACGTCACATTTCGGCCATGCTGGGTCAATTGGATTAGTGACGCCATCACCTCGATATATCGTTTGAGTTACAGATAAGTAGCTGCCATATCGATTGTGTATCGTATCTAAGTGATCGAGTGTCATCAGTTCGATATTGTTTGAGAGTCGAGATGTAATCGAAGGCCCTGTTTTGACTGTTTGTTTATGTTTGTAGCTAGTCTTGTTTGTTTACGTTTGTATGTTTTGTTCCCGTTTGTTACATTCAATTGTGTTAATTTGCTATCATCATGTCTTATGCACAGCTCGTAGCTAGGTTTAAGGTGTTAACTGGCCGCGTTAACCGACTTAACAAGCTGTCAGAACAAGTTAAAAATGACATTACGGAAGTAGAGCTATTTAAGGCACATTGTTAAGACTTAACCGTGTGAAACCGTGTGAAGTTTATGAACCTCAGTTGGTCACCGAGGCTATCATTATAAGTAAAATAACATTGGGAATGCCATCACCCATACTTTCTAAGGATATGGTTCAGGAGTTTGCTCATCTTCAGTTGGCTGACCCTCACTTTCATGTACCAAGGCCGACTGACATTATCTTAGGTGCAGATGTATATCCCGAGATCTTTGATGGAGGGCGGTATTCAACTTCATCTGATTGTCCCTCGGGATTGCATAGCATATTTGGCTGGATCATAATTGGGCAAGTAGGACCTCAAACACTTATAACTTCTAGTGTCTCGTCGTTTTATGTTGCTACTGAACCATCACTTGACAGTGTTTTGCGACACCTTTAGGAAGTGGAAGAATTACCCGTGACTAACCACATTGACCCTGATCAAGTTATATGTGAGGCACACTATGTGACAACACACACTCGTGACAATGAGGGTAGATACATTGTTCAAGCTACCTTCAAGGATGAACAACCATAGTTGGGAGAGTCACGTCATCAAGCAATCAAGAGACTCACTCAGCTGGAACGCCGCTTAGTTCGTTACCCACAAGTGAAGGACAAGTATGTGCACTTTCTAAGGGAATATGAAGAACTCGGTCACATACGGAGCATTGAACCATCAATTATCCAGGTCATTAAATACTATATCCCACATTATTGCGTATCCAAGGAATCTAGTTCAACCACCAAACCGAGAGTGGTATATGACGCTTCTGCAGCAACATCGTCGGGTAAATCACTGAATGATACATTATTGAAGGGTCCCAAACTGCAAAGGGAAATTGTGGAAATTGTTATGAATTTTCGATTTCATCCCATTGTGCTCACCACTGATATAATCAAGATGTATCGACAAATACTTGTCATTCTGGATGACCTACACTACCAGGTATTACTATGGTACGAATCCTCTGATCAACAGATTCAAGAATATCACTAGAATACTCTGACTTATAGTGTATTTTCAGCTCCTTACTTAGCAATGCGATCGCAGCGTCAGCACGTTTCTGATGAAAAAATTCTTTACCCTCGTGCTGCCCAGGTTATTTGTAGGGACATTTTTGTTAATGACATAGTCACTGGTGATGATTCAGAGGAATGTGCTTTCAGTTTACAAACCGAGTTGATTGAACTACTAATCCTAGGAGGCTTCCAACTCAGGAAATGGTCTAGCAAGCATCCTGAAGTGTTAAAGAGGATACCAACTGAACACCGTGAAGTTCCCCTCAAGTTTGAGTAAGATGAAGATCAAGTTATTAAGATATTAAGGTTGGAATGGGACCCCAAACAATATTCATTATCTTATTTTGTACATCCCTCTGAGGTTACAGTAACGAAGAGGGCACTTCTCTCAAATATTACTAGGATATTTGATCCTGTGGGGTGGCTCTCTCCAGTGGTGTCCTGGGATAAGGCGTTCATGCAGACTTTGTGGACCCTAAGATTTGATTGAAATGAACCACTTCCACCAGATCTCGGACAAGGGTGTCAAAGGTTCTGCTCATACTTTCATGTTCCTACACATGTCAAGATAAACAGATTCATTTTAACCAGTGATGCTATTAATTGTCAGCTTCTTGGATTTTGTGATGCATCTATTAAATGATATGCAGCATCGTCTATCTTCGAATTACTACGTGTAATTGAGAAATTCAAGTCAACAACCTTATCACCAAGTCCAGAGTAGCTCCGGTTAAGAGTTTATATTTTCCTAGACTTGAACTTTGTGGGGCTCAGCTCCTACCACACTTATGGAGTGGGTGCAGTCGAATCTTGAACAACGATTACAGGTGTCAACTGTGTGTACTTAGTCAGATTCTACCATCATTTTGGTATGGATTCAAACTTCACATCTTTTAAAAACATTATTTGCCAACAGAGTAACCCAAATTCAAGCAGCAGTACCAGAAAAACATTTTTGGAGATAGGTTCCAACTAATTAAAATCCGGCTGATTGTGCATCCAGAGGCTTACATCCTCAAGAATTGACAAATTTCCACATCTAGTTGACAAAACCAGATTGGCTGAAACAACCCATTAGTAGTTGGCCCAAGCTACCTGAAATGACTTGTCAGGTAGAGGCACTTGAGTTAAAGATTGTAAAGGTTACCAGTCTAGTAGCAGTAGTGATTACTTGGTGGGTAGACTTGTTCAAACACTTCTCATCATGGGTAAAGCTGCAAAGAGTCCTAGGATTTTTAGCACGGTTTATTCAAAACTCCAAAGTAAAGAATCATGATCGTTGTAAAGGCTCATTGTTGTCCAAGGAGCTCAAGATGGCCCGCATGTAATGTATCAAACAAGTCCAACAACAGGCGTTTAAGTCAGAACTTGAATAAATAAAGAAGGGTCGGGAATATTCACCCCGCGTGAGGGTTCTAAACCCGTTCCTCGACCAGGAGAGACTACTGAGGGTAGGAGGTACCTTGCGACACTCTTCACTGCGGTATGACACAAAGTATCCTCTTCTGTTGCCGAAAAATAGTCACATCATTGATATCATTTTGATCACTACCATATATCTCATTTTTATGTTGGACTTCGAACAACCTACTCACTCATTCAAGGCCAGTAACCCGGATCTTCAAGTGTATGAGATGTTTTCGATTTAAAACACCTTCTCTCCAACTAGTCATGGGGGACCTCCCAGCGATACGTGTGAAGCAATCAAGACCATTGGTCCGAGTTAGAGTGGATTATGGAGGAGCCTTCCAGATAAAATCATCTGAATTGTGAAATTCTAAAGTGCTCAAGGCTTATTTATGTTTGTTTGTGTGCTTGACAACTAAGGCAGTTCACCTTGAGGGGGTGTCAGACCTAAGCACAAAGGCCTTTTTTGATGCCGATCTTCGGTTTATTTCCCATCGTGGTATGTGTTCAGATATTTATAGTGAGTATGGCACAAACTTTGTAGATGCCAATCGCCATTTTAAAGAACTACACGGACATCTAGATTCCCATACTGAAACCAATGTGGTAACGAATAAACTTTCGGTCGAAGGCATAACTTGGCATTTCAACCCACATTTATCTCCACATTTTAGTGTAATATGGGATTCTGGTATCAAGTCGGCAAAAACTCAACTAAAACGAGTGATGGGTGATCAGACACTTACCTTTGAAAGGCTATCCACACTCTTCATTCAAATTGAAGCAGTGATAAGTTCCAGGCCTCTTTGTGCTCTCTCTCTGCGAATCCAAATGACCTTGATCCTTTGACACCAGAACATTTCATAGTGGGTCATTCTCTCACCAGACCACCCTAAGAGATCGTAACGGAGCTGCCGACCAACAGGTTGAATCAATGGTAGTTGATAAAACAAGCCTATCAGCACTTTTGGCAAAGATGGTCAACGGAATATATCCATACTCTCCAACAGCGACAAAATTGGGTTACAAACAAGGCTAACTTACAAATGGGACAGTTAGTCCTGATAAAAGAAGACAATCTTCCCCCAATCAGGTGGC
>CABEEJ010009490.1:0-18261 GCA_901482245.1 Timema douglasi
TTTTGCTACCTTGTTATTTTTTAGTTTAATTTTCTTATTGTGCGCCAGCCTTAGTCTTCTAGGAAGAGTAAGGGCGACGCCACACCCAGAACGAGTAGAAAGACGTGGTGATACAAAAAAACTGCTTTAATATCGTAATCATTTAAATAATAAATATATATCTATTTACTTACTTCCTTACTGAGTTAGTTGAAATATATATTTAACAAAAACATGCAGTAAAACACATAAATAAATACAGCTATGAAGTTAAATAGCTTTGTAAATCAATAAACCAGCATACTAACCAACCACGATGAGAAATTACTAAATATTAATAGTACCGGTAAAATATTAATAATATATTATGTAGTTATCAAAAGGGAAACAATAATTATTGTCTCACATCATGTGCTTTGGCACGTGCATTTCAGAGAAACACTAAAATACTAAAATTCTTCTGTCTCTTAATGTCATTATTTTGTGATAATATATTTTATTTATTATATTTTTTTAACATCTTGCTCCTCAAAATCTTGCGACACCCCTGACTGATCTCTCGGCACCTCTATGTGCCGTGGCACACTGGTTGAGAATCCCTGCTCAAAATTCACTAAAGGCGTTCGTTTACTTTGCCAATATAATAATTTAATTAAATTACCACTTTATCATATATTTCTTGATGGCACCCATTGCGGATGTTGCTATTTAAAACTCGCAAGAGTCTTTATTGTTAGTGATTAAGTCGGGGTTTGAATCCCGGCCGTAGAAAAGCCTGGTCATTTTAAAAGTGTTACTAGATACATAAGCATTGGTGGTATTAGCACTATATTATAATATTATTTCAATGTGGACGTTAATGTTTTCTTTCGTAATGAAAGTGTATATCTTAAATTTTATTTTATTTTAAAATGTCCTCCATTTCAATTTATTTCAGAATAGATGGTCCTTTTTCATTTTTGAATCTGGTAATCCTAACCGAAGGTGTTTGGCCGGTATGCAAGACTGGAGCTGAGTGGGGTCCAGAGCACACTCATGGGGCACTAATAGCCAACTCACATTATTTTTTTCACTACTAAATTTAATCTATTCATACTATTGTGACACTTTTGAAAATAATACAATTTGTCTGCAAGTTAGCATTTTGTTTACTTTAAGCTAGAAGTTACACTTTTTGTAAACAATAATCAATATTTTGGTGGGAGCTAACTATGCATGGTGCTTTTCAGATTTAAATATTTTATAATATTGCTAGTTTTATAGATCAATACCTTATACATGACTAGACATTAACACAATGTAAATTTCATTTGTTATGCTAGATTAGTTAAAGACAATATAAGTTGGTTGAGTATAGTTTATAATATTAACAAATGCCCCTAATGTAACAGAACCTATGAGTTAAATTAAGAGGAACGCACCAGCATGTATCCGAAGAAAAGATAGAAAGCCACGCCTTAATGACTCCACACAAAGTAAACTTTTTCTTTAGTTTTGGAAATTTCGAGGAGATCCCCTTTCCGTTTACTTATAGGCTCCCATAAACCTCTACAGAAAACTATACGCATTGTTCAGCTTTATGTATCTGAGTATACTCAAAATGGTTAACTATATAGACACTAAGTTGAGTTTAATAACTATTAACCATTAATAAATGACAAAAACTATGCCAAACATTAAACAAAACAATTTTTTTATATATATATAATTTACTTCACAAAATTAAAGCATGACCAAAGAGTTATCTACAAATTTCCATAAACCTATAAATAACTACTCGATGTTATACTTAATTCAGCTGAGTAAATCCAAAATGGAGTAATGTATAAGTGAAATGTTGAACTTACAACTTTTACTCGTAAGCAACATTTACGTAAGATACTTAAGTAGGTACAAGCTTAAGATGGCTCACATGAGCCCTGCGTGTCACGGTGGGGTCGGTCTGTTTCTTTAACCTCACCGACACTGGCGTCAAGAAGCATTCCACTGACCAGGGTCCACTCCATCTGGGAGAGAGCTTGGCAGTTATCTTGTCAATGGTGGAGCTCTGGGGTAAACATCTACACATAACTAGATTACCAACTGCGATGTTCACAGCGACTCGACCTCTGTTGTACACCTCCGCAACCTTTCTCTGTGACTTTTTCAGATTCTGAAAGGCTGAAGAACACCTTTCAGAATAATATGGGTCATTAGGAGCTCCTAGCAAAGGATCAACATCCCAGACCACAAGAAGGGGATGGTTTGGCTCCCTACCTAACTATACAGAAGCTGGCGAAGGGCCAATTGACTCGTGCAGTGCAGAATTAAATGCCAAATTCAAAAAATTTAAATCATAGTCCCAGTGGACTTGAGACTCGCTGGAATAGATGGTCAGAGCTACCTTAAGATTCCTTACTAAAAGCCACCTTAACACGGGGACAAAATACAAAAGAAACCTCTCTTTTTGACCAATTAACAATAGCTCTAGAACGGGCAAGAAAATCCACTCCTAAAATAACATCGTAAGGTAAACCTATGACAAAAAACAATGGGGGTTTCCACGAGAATCTACCAATCTTATTTGGAACACTAATTCTCTTACTAACCACCAAAGAACAACCATTTGCAAAAGCAAAAACTTTAGGAGTAAAAGTTTCAATAACAATATTGTTAGCCTTTCGAAGAGAAATTAATAACTTGGAACTAACAAAAGAAGCACTTGTCCTAGTGTCTAACAATGCTCGACAGTCCTGGGAACAGATATCAAGATTAGCAATAGGGGTTGGTGGGCATGGAAGATTGTTACACTCGTGAGACCCATGAAACTTACGGCGCGCTAAGAGTTTCCCAACGGACACTTACTTTTAAAAGCTCTAACTGTTGGCATTTAAAACAGCGAACCTTGGACAAGTCCCTGCTTTACCATTTTCGCGGGCCAGTGTGGTTCTGCCCCACAGGTTTGGTATCCCGTGAAAGAATAATACCTCTATTCCTCTGCATACTACCAAAATTCCCGGGTTCTACAACCCACACCTCAATTAGAGACAACACTAGGCGCATGAACAGCTAAATACTCGTTCTCAGACAATAATGTACCCTCAATAAGGGAAGCAAGACCATGGATTTCAACCATAGTACATAGTTTACTAGAAAAAACAAAGTGGCGTAGAGACAAGGGGGATATATTTTCTAAAATAACATCTACAATTTGACACTCTGAAAGGTTAAGCTCTAACACCTCGGCAGCCTCAGACACGGGCACAATAAAGCTTCTAATCAGTTCCTTTGGGCGCTGAAAACGTTGTACATATAGTCTGCGCAAGTTTTCCCTAGCTCTAGAGGGAACAAGACGTTTTATATGTCTCCAACTTAACCCGTGACTTAAACCTTCGGAAAATAATTGGGTTAAATACTCCGAAGTCTTCCCTAAGCTGAGCGCTATAAACTCAGACCCTAATTTCAGCCTACAAACCCTGTCTATTTCAACCAGAAATGCAAAATGTGACAAGCTGTCCTAACCATCACACAACGGTAATCCGTTTACAAAATTTGTTAGAATTTTATTTTGAGTTTTATCACTCACCAAAGCATGTCACAGGTCAATCGGAGCCTTAACCCTCACCGGTACTGCTTGGTGATCTACAACTCCCACAGGTCCAGTACCATCAGACGTTTCACCTTCTGTCAGGACTCCCAAGAGAATTGCACGGAGCCGGACAACAGTGGTTTCGAGTGAACATTGCAGCCCTCTCTTAGCAAGCTCGAAAATTATACCCTCTTTGTTGAGCCTGTAAACCATGGATTTTGACAACACCCCAGAATCACTCACCGCTCCCTCCCCAGAAGCAGCGTCCCTGATCAGTGTCTACTCCATGAAACAGAATTAGTAACAAGAATAAGTATACACAACAATATTAATAATGCAAGGATGATTTCCAACACAGCTCAGATAAAAAGATGGATAACAGAGACGCGCAGTGCTACCACCCACTCTACTACCTCTTAGCTACGGCCACACTAGACTAAAAGGAAAGTGGGGGTAAGCTACATTAAACAATATGAATATTTTATTTAATATAAAAATAATTTAAACAATTATTTACATGTCCTCAAAAATCCATCAAGGGTTGTGTTGAAAATCATATTAAACAAATGCGCAGTACTATCATGCGAATGTTTCCAAACATAAAACAGGTTCATAAGTTAACTAGGCCAGTCTGGAAGAGACAACACTCGATCCAACAACACAATGTCAGTTTCACAACAGTGAATATTGACAAAACAATCTAAAGTGTTGACTATCCGAGCAAATTACTTTATAAATATCTTGTCAGATAATTATTGATTACAAAAATAAAAGAGCCTAATGAGTATATTTTAAATTGGTACGAGAGTTGTCTGCCACGCTACATTGAATACAGACAAAAAAAAAGAAAAAAGGGAAGTTAAATTTAATAGCGTACGGATATTTCGAGAAACACAAGAGTTTGGCTTACAGACTTCTGCGGGACTATTAAATGTTGACACAACTACGGACGATAACAAGATCCCTACTTGTTAATAAAAATTATATAACATACCAAAGAAGTTTATATAAACCACAATTAAATTAAATTAAATAATTTCTAAAATATTCAAAGTCAAAATCAATCCATCAGCAAAATTTTACGTTACATTACCAAACAATTCAAAATAAGAAAACGTCAAAAGATGAGTTTACATTAACAACTAAATTCAGAAAATTCAAATAAAATACTTCTAACAAAAATTAATTTAAAAATATGGCAATCTGATATATTCAGTGGTCTCACTGACAATAGCGCCCAATTAGCGGCAAAAAATAATTAGGTGCCTCATTACAAAATTTAGTATTACAAACAATATTAATTTTAGCAAATAGTTAACGTTGTCTATTCAGGTTTATTACAATATTTACGTTACTTTAATTTCAAAATTGAACAAGCCATAGTTCAAGTCTATTAAAATAATATCGATAAAATAAATATATAGAGAATACGAAAATATCCTGAAAATGTCCAAGTCCAGGACCGTACTTATCCTGACGGTGTCTAATACAATAGTCTAGGACATGACTTCTCCTGAAGGCGTCCAATTTAATAGTTAACAAATCTTCAGAATCAACAGACTTAAATAGAGTATCTAGTCGCCTGGGGTTATAAGGGGGAGGAGGGGTTGTCCATGTACGTCAGTGACGTCTCATCGGCCACTTCGATGGATGAATATCAGCACGTACACCATCGATCAAGCTTGGATTGGCTGGCCTCTCTTCATCACGTCCGCCAGTGTTGACAAAAGATCTTTTTGACCAGAGCACCAGTGACGTACACACAACACGCACTGTCTAAGTAGAAGATTCCGTCTTGCCCACAGGAGGTAGGTAAGTCGTAATTCCGGTACTGTTGTGAGTGTCATTCTTGAGTCCCATCAGAATCACTGACTCGTATGCTTGGCACATCAGATACAGTTACACCAAGGTTCGTTCATCCCACTCTTCAATTTAGGACGCGGCGAGTATAGTCCAGTCTTGAAGGTTATTCTAGCCAGAAAATACAAAGGGTAAGTACATGAACATTTTATTTATTGCAGGGAGTTTATTTTTGTTTGATATGGTTTAGTATTGTAGATGGATTCTACATTGGACTACAATAAAGAAGCTTACTATTGCAGGAAGTTTAATAATATTGCGGTTTCATACGGAGTGGGTAGTATCACTTGAAGATTATTACGGTGGGGGTAGTATGATGTAACATCACCAAATGTTACACTATTTACTGGCACACCTTTTAAAAATTGTAAGTTTTAAGAATATTATAACTACTTGGATTTGTCCATTTAACTGCTTGTTAAATTTCAATTTTCTACAACCCTGCTAAATAGTTACGTTTATTAGTTTTGGTAGTTTTGAACATCCCTTCACATTCTGTTCTCCAACTCACTCTTAGAAATTAATGATTTAAAGATTTATTTGGTTATCTGGAGTCTCCTATCTAGTTTACTGCCAAATTTCGATATTATACTTCATCTTTAAAGTATTTTTCTAATTATATCACCCCCATTTCCTAGAGCCAGATTTTGAAATTTTCCATTTTTAGATTTGTCTGGTTAAATGAGCTAGTCTCTCTATTTTCCCGCAAAACTTCAGCTTTCCTTATCTTTTCCTGGACACATTCACAGACCTACTTTCTGATTTATATATACATATATAATTTATAATATTAGTCGAGAATATGTACCCATTAATGTTAAATGCATAAATTAATTTTTTTAATGGAACGTTGAGGAGAAAGGTAGAATTTTATAGGAAATATATACGCATTCGCATTAAGAAAGAGTGGGAAAATCTTTAGAAAAAAACACCGGACACTGATGTGAGTTTTGAGACTGTTCTTAAAAAGAAATTATATAGAGCCTATATAAATTATAAAATAGCTAGGACCTTATTATAATATATATATATATATATAAAGTTCAATAAAAATACGTACCCGATTGGGTGGCTGCATGGTTTAAGGCACCACTCTCTTATTATACTGGAATGCTGATGGCGGTGATATCTCAGTTCGAATCTCAGTCATATTGTAATGAAGGAGGTTTTTCCAAAATAATTTTCCACTTTACCTCCAAGCAAATGTTGGTACACTTCCAATAAATATAACCTTCTAAAACCATTAGCATAATTAGTACATTAGAGTATAACCCGAACGGGTAGAAAGACACAGTGCTAAAAAAAAAGTATTTAAATATGTCAGAATGATTGAATAACATTATGTATGTAATATAGCGCCTAGAAGTTAGGTGGACAATTGGCTTGGATTCTATACGTCAATCTCGCTATTATTGTTTACTTGTGACGGGTGACTGGGGTTTGAATCTCTGCCATATGTACCAAGTTTTAATTAAATGCTGTTCCACTCTCCCTCTTCGCTAATCCGCATAAATTCTCTCCAAATACCTCTCCCTCACTTCTATCTTACTAGTATAGTATAATATGGATAGCCCAGCCATATTAATAGACAGTGTAAATACATAGTAATATAAAGAGAACCAGTGAACAGCACATCTATTTTATACTAAACCAGCTTACAATAAAAATATAATAATTTTTAACTGAATTAAAGTTTCTCTTCTTATTAATTTGTTATATGATTAAATACATTAAACCAGATTAGAGGAACTGTACCATGAGATGTAGCTCAAGCTATTTTAAAAACATGAACTCCTAAAGGCAAAAGATCAAATATCTAATGGTTCAAAACTAGTCCACCATTTATTTAAAATACCTACATCTAAAACCTTAGCACACTAAGATAAAATTAAATAAATAAAAAATACTGCTGCTTAATAATGTATTTTGCATGTTTAGTAGTAAATATTTAATAGATTAAAAGTATTCAGTCGTTCATCTAAATAGGTTATTTATTCAAATGCAAAAAACCAAATACTTTTGATTAATAGGCGTACGTTTAGAAAACTTGATACATTTAATTTAATCAGCTAAAACCGGTTTTAAAGTAAATTTAAAATAATAAAGAAAATATTTTTTTGAAAGCAAAACACAGTTTTGTTGAAATAAAAGTTTTTTTCTGTTTTTGGTATTTTTTCATTTATTTTTTCGAAATACCCCACGCATGATTCCCCTTAAATAAATTATTAATTCAAGGGGCAAAGCGTAAAGGTGGTACAGGGGCTTGGTCAGGCAGACCGTAAACTGAGAGACCACAGAATATAACTCACATCAGTTCGAGTGTCGCCACGCTAAGACACAGAGTAGAACTCCAGTTCAAACCGGCCATAGTTAGTGTTTGAAGTGACACCTTAAACCTCAATACATGCATCCCCTATTGTTAATAAACATGGTATTTACTATAGGGTGACAGTGTGCCAATCTCATTGATAGGTCTAACTTATTCTAGGAACCAACTGTTAATACTACTAAGTTGTGTACTGTGTGATTCTAGATGTTTTTTCAAACTAAATATTGGTAGTCAAAACGGCCTTGGTGCAATTCATGTCCACCTGTGTATCGAATGTGTCTTGTTAACATGTTGGCTTGGATCCTAAAATAGCCCCTGTTGTCATGCTAATAGAGGACTCAGGATTGTAAAAAGAGAGAGCGTTGTAATGGAAGGAGTGAGAGCTGTGTGTCAAAAAGAGCACTCTAGTAGGTGTGAATATATATGTGTGAGTTACAGGTCATGATAAATTTGGCCATATGTTAACAACTCTTTTTAGGATGTTCTTAAAGAGTTTTGAAAGGAAAGGGGGGGGGGAAATTGGCCTGGCAAAATAAACAAAATGGCGGCCTTTTTTTTATAAAGAATGCTTAAACAATAGTTTTTCTGACGTAACTCAAAAATTAAAAGTGCTAGAGGAAAACTTTTCAAAATAAAATATGTTGTGCATATTATTGTATACAACTTTATTTCCTGTAATATTCTTGATAACTCTAATGGTTTAAAAGAAAATTGCATCATAATGTGACAATTTTTCTGGGATTGCCATTATAATCGCCTGTTAGTAGAAAGGAACTCATTGTATGCAGCAATGTAACTCAAAAACACACATTTATTCATTTAAGTATATAATTACAGATAAGCTATAAACGAAATCAGACAAACAGTCGGCTGTGGGAGGAAACCCCAACAACATTTGATATATCGAGCAACGAGCATCGACTGCATTTCGAAACTCATCGCAGCAAAGAAGCAGCATCGGGAAAATCTATCTGCAATTGCCAACACCTTGACAAAGATTACCAATATCAGTGGAGCAGACGCTTCGCTCATCGACGTAGACTTAGAAGGTGGCACTATAGACCTCCGTTCTGGGAAGACGGTCTCAACTCCATTTAGACCTTCCACCTTGGAATCTTAGCCCAGTCCTCTCACAGAGGTTCAGAGAATCACCAAATGATCATAATCGGGATTAAGTCCGAGTACCGAGGATCTGACATCCAGGACTCCACCACAGTATCCCAGCTTCAGAGTGCAATGCGAGTCAGGAGTGAGGCCAAGTAGAGTCTGACCGCTTAGCTCCATCACCAGTCCAAGAAAGCAAGTCTTTTTCCGACGCAGCACTGAGTCCAACATGGAGGACATGTCCAAAGAGGACTCCCAACAGGTCCTGGTGCTCCTTCAGGAGATTTCGCAAACGATGAACTCTAACCAGTAACGCTTTATACAACTATAGGCCAGAGTTGATCAGCTATCTCACCCTCAGCCTGTTCATAAGCCAGCAGCAAGGATATCAGCTCTTACTGCCCTGCCGTGAGAAGTATAAACTTCTGTTCTCCCAGAAGAGAACCAACTGCTAGATGTTGATAAAGTCTCAGCCCTGCGGGTGACATTGGTGCTTAAGGCCAAGACGGCAGAACTCCCACCAGGGCGGGACAAATACCAAGCCAACCTACTCATTTCGATCGTGTCAAGATATCTGAACCTACCAAGGGACACACAACAGATTCGGACACACATAATCAACGTCATCTACATCACCCTTACAAGGGGCTGGATGACGGCCATTGCAGCAGCAGGGGGAGACACCGGAGCAAACATACACCTCCCGAGGTTTGTGTCATCAATCATCCCTCCACTGGTGTACGGAATACAATACCATGATGGTGGAGGAGACAGAATAAGCCCCCAAAGGGTCCGTGGACACGACCGCAAGCTGTCAGGAAACTAATGGAGAAGAACCATCATTTGATTTATCTTGTTTTGCTTGTACCACAATGTATTTTAGTGAATAAAGAATTGACTTCGGTCGGGTTCTCTTACCATGGAACCTACCTCTCGGCCTTCCCTCTATATTCCACGCACCCATGGTGATAACCATTGGGTGTATAAGTGGGGTGTGGGGGAAGGATTGGGACAGTTGGCTGTGGGAGGAGACCCCAACATTGTGGTGTACTTTTCTCTTAAACCATAAGATTTATCAAGAAACTGATCAGGGACAGTGTTGTAGGATATATTATGCACAGCATTTTTTACTCGAAATGTTTCCTCTTACGCTTTTATTTTTGAGTTACATTAGAAAACCTAATTTTAAGCATTTTTTCATATAAATAATGGCACCTTTTTTTTCTTTCTTTTTTTTTTTGCGCTCCACTTTTATTTCCCCCTCAAACTTTCTAAGAACATCTTAAAGCAACATTGTTAGCATATGGCCAGACTTTATCAAGACTTATAACTCCCGTGAACTTTTAACATAGGGATTCACACATACTACTGAGGGCGTAGGTTAAACTAAGGGCATGATGATAGCAGTGGCGGCTGATGATGTAAAAACAAGGCTGATCACAAAATCAAACTTATAATGAAGAATATTTTGCAAATATATAAATAGTTAGTTTGAGTATGTCAAGATAATACCAACATAAGGATATGAGCCCATATTATAAAGTTTAATTAAATCACCTTTCACATGTGTAAGTATAACTATTCCTGCGTAAGTTATATAAATACACATATTTGCGTAGTCCTACATAACCACATAAAAAGATTTTTGTAGATATGTAAATGTTTGTGCTTTTAATTTTTCTCGTTATATGAAACCAGCTGCTATACCCGTTCTTCATACGGGGAATATATAAAGTAGCGTTGTTATTTTTAATATTTAAAATTAACAACAGGGAATTGTAACCAAATCTTAAATTATGTTTAAATATTTATCCTTTATTGTTTTAAATTGTGATACAAGAGGTGAAAAATAGGCAGAATTAAAACACAATGTCAAAATAAAGAAATAATCTGAACATGTTTTAAATGTTGACATTTCTTTTTAAGATTATGTTATTATAAATTCCCTATGTATAATAGATAGCAGAAAATCCATAAGGATTAACCTATGACGTTGGCAGTAGTGTCACTAGTATGTTTCCCTCCTAGCCACAAATTTTGGGTTGAGTCAGAGAAAATGACATTTTATTCTGCTCAGTAATATCATGAAAATACCGTTCTAGCTTTTAATATTATCTCTGAAAGCCTAAGAAATGAAAAGTAATGTTGGTAAGTAGAATATACTTTTAACTCACGTGAATAATACAGAAAAAAAGTAAAATGAGAGGTATATAATGACACTTTTTAATCCATACGTATAATTTAACTTGATCAGTTGGAACTGCGAGTTTGTAAACCCCCTGTGTCATGTCATATCTGAATCAAGAGACCTATGCAAAGGGTCAGCTCTCTACCCCCATCAGTCCAATCCCCCGAACGTTTTTAGATGTCACTCTCAGGGTGTTAACTTTTGAGTTGGGGGCAGTGAAGGGGGTTTCATATATCAAAGTATACACCCTATTTTACGACCTGTCACCAAACTAGGTTCAAATCACTGACCTTTAAACCCATGATCAGAGGAATTAAAGACCTTGTCACAAAAAAAAGTTCAGCCCTACATTTATCAATTTTATAAGAGAACCAAAAAATTATGTTTTAAATTATCTGATACATTTAAATCGGATTAAATATTGTTTGAGGCTATTTATTGTATTGTTATTCTAAATTTAATTCACTGTCTATAAAAGTATCCATTTTGTAACTATAAATTAATTAGATTTAGACCCACTTCATTGGCTGAGTGGTCTGAGGTGTTACTTTCATGTTAGAGTTGCTTGATGAAGACGGGGAAATTGGGGTTTGAATCTCGGTCAGATATACCGAGTGTGGTGTTTCTTAGATGGTTTCTCACTCTCTCTTCACGTAAATGCTTGTTTATTATCATTAAAATTCTACATTCTCATTAATGTAATAAGTACTATGATTTGGGGGTAAATAAAAAGAAGATAAAGGTATGTGTACAGAGGATCGATCCATGCTAAAAAAAAAGCCTAGTCATGAAAATGGTAAAATTTAGCTAAGCATTGTATTTATATGTTAAGGGATAGTTTTAATGATTTTTGCTAAAAGGAACTCAGTCATATGTATGATTATCATAGAAATTGACATAAAGCAACTAAAGTATGTACTAAAGAGGCGGAGGTCCTTTTTGTGTGTAATGTTGGTGCTCCTATCTACAATATAATCTAAAGGAACTTAAGTCAATGACTTGTCCTTTTCAGATGTAATGTTGATGATAGCTATAGCCATTGATTATAGGCAGAATGTGCAGCTACCTCAAATCCCTGTACAGGTAACCTTTTACTTGAGACAACTGACAAACAATATATTTTGTATTCACAACACAAAAAAGAACACAGCGAACATATATCTGTACTATGAAGGTGTAGCCAACAAAGGCCCGAATGAGGTATATTCATTTATCTGTGAGTTTATACAAATTCTACCTCCACAATACACCGAAATGCATCTTTATTCTGATAATTATGGGGGTTAGAATAAAAATTATACCGTATCAAGTTTATTACTAGCCTTGACGGACACCAAGCGCTTTAGTAAACTTGAATACTACTTGAACACTTCCACATTAATCATGTATATTTTTAAAATAAAATATCGTAAAAAAAGACAGCATATTGGAATTTCTTATTGGAAAATACCTCTATAAGGGAAACCCCTTTTCACTTAATTGGGTAATTGTATTATATTTGGAAGAAAGTATAGGAAAGGTGGACAGAAACATATAAAAGGAGCGAACGCAATAAGGCGTTTACAATGAAAAGAAGAACACAGTTCACACTTTACATTGCTGCCATTGGACAAAGAGGAAATGGTTGTAGCAATGTAAAGTGTGAACTGTATTCTTCTTTTCATTGTAAACTACATACTGTGTTCGTTCCTTTTATATGTTTCTGTCCATCTTTCCTATACCTTTTTCCAAATATTGGAAGATACCTCATTTGTGCTAAAAGAGCCTCAGTCAAGGAAATTAAGTATTATTTTGCAACTGTACTAAATAATAAACAGAATTTTAGCTGTTGTCAATGAAACTGTATGAATTAAATTATATCTTGTATTTATTTTTTATTTTTTCATTCCTCTAGGACATGGCCCTGCTATCATATACCGATTCAATAGTATGGTGAGTTCTAGTGACGTCACTCACACAATCAGCTCCAGTATATATCCAAGAGACCACGGAGGACTATCCTTCCAACAGAAAGCAGAGGACTAACCCTCCCTCGTGGGAAACGAAGAGAGCCCTTTGTTACTGGGCTATTGATAAGGGTGGGACGGAAGGAAACAAGAGAAAAGGTCAGGTTTTTTAAAAGTTTTTAAGGCAACACTTCTTTGGGGGGGCTAAAATAAATACAATATCACTTCAGTACCAACATAGAATCTAATTTTCTTCACATAGTGATATAAACAGTTGTTTAATATCTGTCATGAGCATGACGGCATTAGATGAGAAACTTTTTAAATTAAAATAAAACGTCATAAAATTCCTGAACACCCTTGACAGATATTCAAGAAATGTTGATGTCACCTTGTGAAGAAAATTAAATTCTATGCTTGTACTGGAGCAATATTTTATTTATTTTGGCCAAAATAATGTTTTGACATAAAACTTTAAAAACGCTGGCTTTTTCTTGCGTCCCCTTTTATCCCACCTTAAGGCAGGGCCGAGCCAAGACCGTTTATATGTTCCATACGGAGGAACATAACAAAAACGGAACTTGTAGCTTCAACTATCTTTTTTCTTTCTTTTTTTGTCACCGCATGTCATCGTTCACTGATATAGACCTATTAATCTAATGTGTTAAGGATTAAGGAAGTCTAGTTTAGTTTAAGTATACCCTCATTTGCGTGAAAAGAGTGAAAGAAATGCCTCAACCAGGATCATAGCCCTGATCTACCTGTTAGCAATACACCAGTATTTTGTGATAGTGACGACTTAGAATGACTATTGGTAATAGAATATTTAAAAGACCAAACATATTGTAAATAATCATTGACAACTGGCGGACATCCTGACTCAGGATATGTGTTATTAAATCATTGTATCAAAAAATATCCTCCATTATTTTCCTGTTGTGAATTTCTGTTTTAAGTAATTATTATTTAAAACCCATTTCAATAGTGGATCATTAGAACATGGAACCGTGTTTAAAGTAGATAGTTACTCTTGTGTCAGCGTATTTTCTCATCACACCACAAGGTCCGAGGGAGGAGAGAGCCTTGCGTCCAGGTACTGTACCTGAATTTAGGAGCGGGTGCGCTAAGGCGTCAACCATGTGTGCTTTTATTTACTGAGGGACGAGGAGTTTGGTTTGAATCCAAACTTGGTAAAATGTCAGGTTGTTCTTCTCTCCCTTAGCGCAAATTTGACTACATTTACTCTAAATTCTACCTCATTTTTAATAATACATTAGTGTGATTATGCGGATAGTCAGGATGGGTAGTAAGACGCCCTAAACACACAAAAAGGTAGTACAAAACCATTTTGTTGTTTATAATGAACAGGAATTTGCAGTATTATGAATGACGTCACAGGCCTTGAAAATAGATGGATTCAGCCGACACACAATATCTTGGACATATTATGTATGACTCAAAAGATCGCTTTCGTTCTATGTAGCAAATATTACAATAACTAATAGATTTTTTTTTCATCTATGTATTTAGAGCTGCATTTTAATTTAAGCTAAACGTAAAATTATCTTAAGGCGGCTGCCTCGGTGAGAAATCGCGGTGCAGACGTTTAGCTCTAAATAAATATTGAATTCTAAGATGAATTATTTCGAAATATTGTTCTCGCCAAAATAAAGCCGAAATATTCAAACTTGGCACTTTTTCTTAAATAACTATGCACTTTTGAGTTTAATTAATAGAAATAAATTGTAGGTAAATGTAAGATTAGCTCATTTTTGACGAATTTTTAAACATATTTGTGGAACTATGACACTAGGATTGATGTAAACAGGGTTCTAAGACTAGCCTTCCTCTAACTAATTAAGTGATTTTTTTTTGTTCACCACAGATAATTTTAATATATTTGAAAATTAGCAGAGGGTTTTCCTTTTTGCCCTGAGATAAGAAGTTGTGTAGTTTTTCTCCTATTTCCTATTGACATGACAATGGGTGGTTTTGATGAAAGACAAAAGGGAGTATACACTTAGACAGAAATAGAAGTAATTCCGTAAAATGACACAGACAATTGTATTTTTAGCCATGTGGCCTGACCGCGATTGATACTTACTCGATGACCGAGGCGTTGTTGGGGCAAGAAGGGCTATAAACTTTACTAACCCCCACCCCCATATATGTCTCCATTGCCTCCACCTTGGCCACGTGTCTAGACGAAAACGCCATGTTTTCTAAGAGCAGTACAAAATATAATAAACAAGAATTTAAAAATGCAAAGTGAAGACCCATATCTGTGGTCACACGGTTAAGTGTCAATTGACTGGATCACTGGTGATGGGGAGACTAGGCCTCAAATCTCGTTCAGATGCACTGAGGGTGAATTCTCCTAAAAGTGTTTCCCATTCAAATGCGGGTACATTTATTCTAAACTTTATCTTAACTCCTTTCCAATTTATATAAATATTTGGATAACCTGAAGTGTAATAAGATGCAGTGCAGAGTAAAAATATTGTTCTTGGCTACAAATAATAAACTGGGACAAAAATTGTCTCTTTTTATATTTGAGTAGGAATGAGAAGATTAAATCAGAGGAAACACACCTGAATTGTACGTGAAGGCGGAGAGAGAAACCGTTAAAAACCACCCTCAATACATGTGACCCGAATTACAGTCCCAATCTCTTATCCCATGCAATCTAGTATATAGCAAGAGCAATGCCTTAGACTCTGTGACCACCGATACGGGTCTCGATGTTATTGACCTTGTCCGAGTCTAATTAATGTGCCTGCACGTGTCTATACTCAGTTACACGGCACATGTTTACATAGAGAATGAGATGCTGGCAATCACAGAGCCATTCTCTAATGAATGGTTCGCACAAAGCCGCTTCATCACTCTACGTGTGTGATCTGTACGTCTACACGGCTGACGCCTGCCATTTCTGGTACGACAACACGCCGAGCAAATGTGTTTGTCTGTTTGACTACAATCACGGCGATTTAGTCATGGCACATTTAATACTGATTTTATGTCTGGAGTATCTTCCATTTTGATATTTTTAAAACTTTGATACATCATTGAGTCTCAATCAATCCATTAGAGGCATAAATATTGAAAAACCTTTTTAAACTAACCAGATATATTTATTTCAACAACTTTTAAAGATCTCAAATGATATCGGTACAATTAATTTACTATTCTTATTTTTTTCCCATGTTTATTTGGTTATGAAATGATGACTTAATTTTGCAGTTAATTGAAGTAAAATTAGGTTTGACAGTTAGTACCCCTGTATGTTGTGAGATCAGTTGATAGCTCTGTATGTTATGAGATCAGATGGTAGGCTAGATAATATGTTATCAACAAGTGAGATCACTCTGAGCTTAAAATATATAAGTTAATAAGTAATTTATAAACAAAGTAAAAACATAATGTTTTGAATGTAACATCTGTGACAGTAAAAGTATTAAAGGTTTTAATAAACGTGGGTTATTTTCCTTTGTTTCTGAAATTGAGGTAATATTGATATTTTAGCTCAAAGCTATTTCCCTATGATGTTTATATCTATTTTTTAAATAAAGCTCCCAAGCTATTGATGTTTCGGATGTTACACGTCACGAATGTTCATATATTTCAACATCCTTAAGGCCCTGTCTACCCTCTCTGGTGGTGTGTTGAGCTTTCAGCTCTCAAAATAGATGGCGTTGCTACCGTTATACAAACTGGTGGATTCCAGCCATCAGGTTGGCAGAATAACTGGTTTGTTTAAACAATTGGGAGGCTGGCTGACCGCTAATCAGTCAAGGCCGCAAGCAAACTTTTCCTAGAACTGATAGAGATAAGAAGTGAAGTGCAGGACCTTAATGTGTGTAGGTGACCAAGTTGGACTAAACGCGGGGAGATAAAACGTCTAGATACAATCACACTACCGAGCAGAAAAATTAGCCTATCCATCCCAGCCAGCTAGACGCTTCTGTCTGGGGATTCAAATCCCTGCTGAGGGAATTTTGGGAAAATCTTATTCAATCGTTTCCTTTTACTATCCCACGCAAATGTGGGTACATTTCCTTCATTATTTCTGCCTGTTTATGTATCAAGTAATTAGGCCAGTGGGTTAGGGATGAATGCGTTTCAATATAGAGGAAGTGTAACCGCATTATCGTGGAGAAAGAGTGGGAAAATATTTAAGAAATATCACCCGATCAGGATTGAGCCACGATCTCCCAGTCATCGGAAGACTAGTCTATTGTGAGAGTGACGCCTTAGGCCATGTGGCCTCCAAAGTGGGATATTACCAATCCTCATGTCTAAAAATAAATAAATGATTAAAATAACATGACTTACCAAATCTTTAAAAATTACTTAAGCTAGAGAGGTGGGAGGGAGCTTACGTGAGGGGAGGGAGGGCGGGTTTAAAATCATATAAAAAAGCCTTACTCAATTTAAGGATGGCTCCTTTGCAATAACAACTATGGGTCATAGATACAAGGCCTAGCAGCCGGGTCATATTATTGAGCAGAGTAGAAACTAACTCAGATCATTGCTTTATAACTCTCCTTTTTAAAAAGGTCTAGAACTTTTTTTTTNTTTTCAAATAAATATCTTGGGAGGGTAGTGATAAATAATATTGTATACTTATTTATCAGAGAAAAAATTATTTAAGGTAAAATTAGAGATAACTCAGTTTTGAAGATTTTGTCACTAACTATAGTAAACTATGCGAGAGAGTATATAGCTTACGATTTTGTCGCACATTTTATTTGAGTTTTTTAGTAGGCAGGTAAAATAAGAAATAACTCAAATTTAATGTGCTAAATTTAGCCACTGTGATTTGATTAATTTTCAAACTTTAAAGGCTAAATAGGCAATAAAATATTTAAAAAGATATTTCATTTCGAAGACTAGAACAATTTTGACTATAAATATATATGTTATTTTTATTACTGATATCACCGCGTTCTGTTCCGTTTATACGTATATATGGTAATCTAATTGGTTAGTAATGAGGAAGGAAGAATTTTAGAGGTTATCTACCAGCATTTTTATTTTGGGAGATGGGGAAACAATTTAGGAAAAACTACCCTCAGTAGACCCGACCAGAATTTGAATCCCAAGCGCTCCGCTATCAGCAGGCCAATTTAACACTGGAGGGACGCCTTAAACCACTCAACCACTGAAGTGGGTATCTGTTATTTAATTCGGTGCTTACCGTTTTCAAACATCTATAGGATTTACACAATTTTCCAGAAATAAATGTTTTTGGGAATAATTTTTCATCCTATTGGTAGATTTTAAC
>CABEEJ010009492.1:0-18258 GCA_901482245.1 Timema douglasi
TACCATTACACATTAGCGTAAGTGCGTTTAACCCGAACGGGTAGTAAGACGCGGTGCTAATAATAATAATAATAATAATAATAATAGTAATAATAATAGTAATAATAATAATAATATTATATTTGTTTAGTTTCATGTCCACATAAAATAAATATATTTGTCATTGTCTAGAAATCGAATTTTCCATGATCACAATATTTTCTCATGAAATGAGAAAGTAATAAGTAAGTGGACAATATTTTTTTTTTATAAAGGTGGGGATTACTTAAGATTCTTTAAAGCTTCATAATTGCCATTCTTATCAGAAATAACTTATTGTCATGATATCACCCTTCAAAATGGTATAACCCTTACTTAAAAGAAAGTGAATTGCTTCTCTGGTGGCTACAAAGTTAGCCTATAAAGGCTCAGTCCTCCCATACCTTTGTGAAGAGCTGAAGTGAACATTCCTTTGCGTTGCGCGCAGCCACTTCAGAGTCAAGATCGAACCGTTTCAGCCGCAGCGATGCTCAAACGTTAACGAAACGGTTGCCAGGGGGAGGTCATGTCCAGTTTTGGCAAAGCACCGCCATCCGTTGATCTTTTAATGTTCCACTGTCGCCTCAGGAATCCCTACCATCCACTTCTTCGTTGAACATCTTCTCGCTACATGCTTTAACCAGTCATCCATGGTGGATGAATCCTAAACATATTTCAACTATGAAACTATCCCACGTCGAGTAGTTTCTCAGCTTGGGTAAAATGTATCATCAACCCACATCAAATAGCTTATGCATTAAGGTAGAACTATTTTGTAGTATCTCCGTCCAACCTAGAAATTAATGGCAAGATTATAGCAGATCCTATATTAATTGAACATAAGTTTGGGACCTACTTTGATTCCGAATATAGTTACACCTTAAGTGTCACGCCCTGCCCTTTTATTGAGACTAATGGGTCATTGTATCTATGCCAAATTACACCTGTAGATGTCAATAATTCTTTTTTAAATATGAGTTCATCTAAATGTGCTGGGACGAATGAGATCCCAAGATTTATTGTTAACGGCTGTGCCCAAATTCTATGTCCATTTTTATCTTTTATTTTCAACACCATCACTCCAAATGAAAAATTTTCCCCTAAGTTGGAGGCCATATGTTGACATAGCTATTTATAAATAACTGGTACTAACTAATAGTACATTTTTCATATAGTGTATGCTTTAAATAAAATAAATGGTACGGAACTGTGCACGGACTTTCTCTCTCTCTTGTTTAAAAATGTAGATATTTACTCAAAATTCGCAATATAATATACTACCGAACCCGAGAACAAGTTGCGGTATACATGCACCAAACATTTTTTGACTCACACTTTTAAATTTTATGATTCTATTTTTAAAGTTTAAGGTTTTTATTTGTATATTTGGAATATTTTTTTTATAGATATTGGGTCCCCTAGGGTCAAAACTTCATATTAAAATTTTGACTTCCAGTTAAAATTTTAGGCATTTTATTAGGGGATGCACATATTATGGTTATCGCATTACTAATTAATTTTTCTTTTATAAATTTTGACCAATAAAATAGGTAATGATTGACTATTGAGTCTAAAATGAGAGAGATAGATTATTGCTGTACCATAGGCGGATTCAGGGATGCGGGCATGGGGGACATGCAACCCCCTTCAATAAATCAAACCAATTGAATCAATGTTAGAGTCAATAGTAGTTTTATTGTCACGCAATACTATCTCATTAACCAGATTTAATTTTTTACATTCTTATTGGTAATATTATTTAAAGATTAATATACAGTAACTCTTATAAATACTTAAGTCAATCAGATTAAATATTAAAGTGGTGAAAATAGGTATTAATGAAATTAATCAAATTTAAGTTGCGCATCTCTCACATTGTTGCAAAAATCTTGTTTAGGTTTAAATTTATTTTTATCATTTTTTTAATTACTATTTTAATGATTAATAATAAATAAAGATCTTTAAAATAATATATTTTAAAATAACGTGATTTGAACAAAATCTTTGAATAATACCACACACATAACGTGTTAGTTATGACTTAGTGGTAAAAGTTCGATCTAGAATGATAAATAACTTAGCTATTCTATAGAGTGGACTAACATTATTTATATAATAGCCATCTTAATGTTTAAAATTATTTCCTTTTTAATAATCACTATTAATTTTGTTGATATTATTATTATTATTATTATTATTAGCACCGCAACTTACTACCCGTTCGGGTTGTACGCACTTACGCTAATGTGTAATGGTAGGGTGATTGTGAGATGAAATGGAGGACCTACAGTTTAACGTGGGATCCAAACCACGAAAGAGGCCTGTTATTCCACACATTTACAAGTTGTGATTAATACACGCCTTGTTAGAGGTGAAGGAAGTGTTTGGCAATCAGATAATTCTTTGCCGGGACCGAGGATTGAACCCTGGACCCCTAGCACAGAAGTTTGACACCTTACCCTTAGACCGCCAGGTCACCTGATAATTCTTATCATATTCTTATTATAAATTTCAATACTAATCACAAATTTGGAGTTATAACCTTCATTAGAGGATTATTCTCAAGTATGGCGTTAAACTGAACAATTACTTAAAAGATTTACTCTCAAATTTTGAAGTATTTTTATGTCAACATTTCTTAAGGTGCCTACAACCCCCCCTTTTCCTATATTATCCCGATGGGAGCGCCCGTTCCCCTCCCCTCCTTTATGAAAATTATGGATTCGCCCCTGTGCTGTACAAATATTTCCCCTAAGAGGTTAAAAGATAAAACACATCAACTTCTTGAAAGACCTACTTATTTACTTACTCTATGGCACTAGAGATTTATTGCGTTTAGGTTTAGACTATAACTCAAAAAGTTGTATCAATATATTTGCCAATAACTACGAAACTATTAGTTTTATAAAATTTATTTCAAATAAAAGTTTTTAATTTTTAATATTACTAAGATTTTACAATGATAAGTTAATTAGTATCTCAAATAGTTGCGGAAATATGGAAATATTTACTTCTGTAAATAACCTTCAAAGTCATTTTCATGGGATGGAAATCATTTTGTTTATAATCTTAATCAATGCCTAGATACGAATTTTAATAAAAATCGTTATAGCCAAGTTTGAGAAAATGGAATTTAACTTTTTTCATCCTTTAGTTAATTGATCTTAATTTTAAGGTTAGATGGACTCACAGACAGACGGCGTTGCAAAAACAACTTTTTAGGGTTTGGGAGACCATGAAACGTCGACATCCTTCAAAATCTCGGTCTAGGTTTTTTTTACAGTCGTAATACTTTCCCTTAAATTGTTGGAAAATATAATAAATATCATATTTGCGTATAGCTTGAACACTATTTGTTTTATAAAACTATATATCAAGTTAAAGATGTTTACTATAAATATATCTACATCTATGCTATGATAATTAATTTCATATCTCAAAGACTTATGGAGATAAAATTAAAAATTAGAATTTACGCATCAGACCGGAACCCTTAAAGTAATTTTGACGAAAAGTAGAGAGTATCAATTTGGTTTGAAATATTTATCAAAGCTTGGAAATGAAATTTAATCAACATTTTTAAAGCCAGTTTTGATAAAATAGAATTTTTTGCTTTCCGCCCTTCAGGAAACTACCCTTAATTTTAGGGTTGGATATTCATTGCCAAAAATCACATGGGAAAACCCTATAAAAACACTAGATACCAAGTTTTAGCCCACTCGATGAAATAGTTTAGGCTCCAGCCCGAGGTAAAGACTGACTGACATATGGACAGACAGACAGCATTGCGAAAACAACTTTTTAGGCTTCGGGGGTCCTGAGGCGTAGACATTCATCAACATCTTGAGCTCAATTTTTTTTTGCGATTACATCTCTTGCTCCACCTGTAATTTAGCGAGAAAGTAAAAATATTTATATTGGGTCCCCAAGTTTCAACACATCTTAATAAAATGTCGAATTCTAGTATAATATTTTTGACATTTTATTAGTGGTTACACATCTTATGGTTATTGCATTGCTATCAAATTCCTCATTTATAAATTTCGACAAATAAAATAGGTACATATTGACTATTGAATCTAAAATGATAGAGATAGATCATGGTTGTACAAACATTTCCTTTAAGAGGTTGAAAGAAAGAGAACATAAAATTTTTGAGATATTCACTTATTTCTCACTTTATGGTATATAATTATTGCGTTAAAACTTAAGTAGTATATCTTTACAACTAAAGCTCACAAAATTGTATTAATATATTTGCCAATATCTCAGACTTTGTTGGTTTTATAAAAAAATATTTAATTTAAAAGTTGTAATAGCTCTAAAATTTTAATGATATGTCATTTAGTATCTCAAATAGTTGCGGAGATACGGATATTTCCGCTTCTGTAAAGTACCATAAAAGTCATTTTCATGGTAAAATTAAAATATACAGTTTATTTATAATCTTAATCAACGGCTAGATAAGAATTTTAATCAAAATTGTTAGAACCGATTTTGAGATAATCGATTTTTTCTCTTTTTACCAAATTACTCTTAACTTTGGGGTTTAAAAGACACACAGAAAGACGGCATTGCATAGATCACAGTTTAGGGTTCACAGTTGGGGGGCCAGGATACGTCTTTATCTACCAACATTTCGGGTTAGATATTATTTACGGTCGCAATACTTTACCTTTATTGTCCGAAAAATTAAAAAANATTGTCCGAAAAATTAAAAAAAAAATTTATATATATTTTCCTATTACTTGAAGGTTATTGGTTTTATAAAAATATGTTTCGAATATAATATTTGTACTATAAATAGTTATACATATTTGCAATGATAAGTAATTTCATATTTTAAATAATTTCGGAGATGTGATGAAAGATGAGAATTTACGCATCATACTGGAGCCCTTAAAGTAATTTTGCCGAAATATTTAGATTAGCCATTTTGTTTGGAATATTTATAAATGTTTAAAAAATAATTTTTATCAAAATCGTTTTAGCCGATTTTGAGAAACTTGTCTTTTTTTCTTCTTCCCCTTCAGGAAACTACCCTTAATATTAGGGATAAATATCCAATTCCAAAAACTCCTCGGGGAAACCTTATAAAAACCCTAGATACCAAGTTTTAGCCCTATCGATATAATAGTTTAGTCTTTAGTCGGAAGTACAGTACATACAGACAGACGGGAATTCAAAAACCACTTTTTCGGATTCGGGGGCCATGAAACGTCGAGATTCATCAAAATCTCGATTTCGATTTTCTTGACGATACAATACTTTCTCTACCCGTAAGATAGCAGGAAAGTAAAAGAATTACCTCTAAAATAAACTTTCTTAATCCAGAACCCATTAGTTTAATTAGTACATAGCTGTACAACCCGGACGTTTGTTCAGTCGCATTGCTAAAATTTTCCATAAGTCACACATGCTGACACAAAAAGTTTCGAAACATGATGAAATGAAATATTTTTGTGTCGTGTTTTATTACGTGTCATTCCGATTTGAACACATGTTTTCAAATGATTGAATTTAAACTTGCTGACACAAGGAAAAACAAAATCGGTGGCACAAGATGACACACAGTGAGACACGATGAAACAAAGCAACTGTCTTCCCTACTCCCATGTTTCATCAAGTTTGTTTCACGTGTTTCGTGATAAATACGCCACTGCGCAAGCGCAAGTCCGGCAGTCTGGCCATATGACGATATTATTCTTCAAGTTTTGAGCTGTGTTGATCATTCTTATTTTGTTTGGGGTTGAAAATGCCGACAAAGGCTTCCGGTAGGTAGTGAGTGTAGAAACATGTATGTGTAATTTTCCAAAGAACATTTCTCAATTTTTGTTGTTGTTGTTGATAGGTTGAACCCAGTATCTCCTATTTAATGCTTTCTCCTTACTCACCTACCAATTCCAGGAAATTATAGCTTACACTCATCAGTATCAATATCGCTAACACTACACGCCATTAGCTTAGCACAGATTTTTTTTCATTTTGTTTTTGTTTCATGATGTTTTATTTGGAAAAAATATTTGAAATATTTTTTGTGTCGTATTTTCATCATGTATTGTTTCATCATATTTATAAACCTTTTGTTTCAGCAGCATGTTTGTACTCTGCCTACGTAAACACCTTTAAATAAATATTTTTTTTTAGAGAAAAACACTAAAATTATTTGTTTTCATATAAAATAGTCCCTAAATACCAATTTTAAACGAAATATTTGGAACTATTTAAAAAATGTATAAACACCTGTCATCAGTAAACTAGATGCAATTTTTTTTAAAGAAAATTGAATACATTCTTATATTATTATTTTTATTGTAACATAATAATATACCCATTTAAAAAAAAAAGCTAAATCATTCATTAAAATATTAACATATTTCGCACATCGTATATAATTTAGAATGCAGTGGCATATTACAATTAATGTATTTAATAATATTTCATAGGTTTATTTTGGAACAACTAGTTCAACTCTGGAAAATATATTATACATTTTATTTGCATGAATAATTATACCAATATAATAATAGGTATACTGTTTTGAAATATTTATAGAGTATTTGTAAAGTAATAAAATAATTCAAATAGCCCTATGAATTACAAAAATGTCTGACTTCATAGATGATTTTGTAAAATATTTTCCATAAAAAATAATATTAATTTTTACTTAATATAATTTAGAAGATGTGATTAAATGTCTAAATAATTGCTAAATCAATTTTTGCAACAATATATTATGTATTAAAATCGTAGTTATAGTTAAAAATATTCTAATATATTTAATTTAGTATATGGTTTAATAGATACTAACCATAAACTGTGATTATGCATTAAATATTATCTCATATTATAGAAGGTACAATCGATGAGTATTATTTGACGAAGCAACTGAAACAGTATACTGAATATGAAAAGACTCGGAGGTCAAGGTTCAATTCTCATATGGGTGCACACGATGTTGTTTTCCTCATTCTATGTATAGCTGTGGTTTTCTCACCACCTCTAAACGTGAATGCAAGTACAATTCTTATAAAAACAGCTTACTCATCCATTTACTTTAGATTAAACTATTATTCGTCTTAGGTGTCCAAATTAATATTAAAACAATTTTAAGTTTTGTTTAAATTTCTTCACATATGAGATAATAATTCTCAATAGTACAGAATATTTTACCATTATTCTATATACAGTTGGAATGCATTTACCTAGATGCGCATGACTCATATACAAGATTGGATTTTAATGTCTACCATGAAAATATAATCAGTCATCAACGTCTACGAAAAAATCAAACATAATTTATTACGCAAACAGATTGTGTCTGTAATTGGTCAAATAAACAATGTCAGCACTTCATTATGGTAAAATTTGATTCCACTCCTCCCCCTCACATGCCCTCTTTCTATTCCTCTTTCCGCCCATGGTCGTTAACGCACTCGAAATGCTTAATGCGTGCACTCTGATATATTCAACACTCATGCGAGTACAACGCATTCGGTTATAAATGCGGTGTCCTTAAACGAATTTCTCTTTTGATAGGATGAGCTATAAAAAAAATTCATTTCAACATGACCATCCTAACTATGCCGTCTGCCACAGTATCTTTTGACGCGTTGAATCGGACGCGTCTGTTGTGCTTTTGAGTCAAATTATACCGCTGCCATTGTAATGGGTGAAGAGGGCTGATTGCGAATTTTGAAGCGGACCGCGAAACAGCGACTTTGACGGGCGAAATACGATTCGTAATGACGGGGTGGGTACGGAATAGAGGGTATGTGTGGTACACAAAACATGGCGTCTCACTCTAAAACATGATTAAAGGGGGAAGTATGTTTAACTTAATATTGTCAAGTCAGGTAAGTTGATTTTTCTAATTTATTTTACTAAGGGTATTTAATGTGAACTGTTTGACCCAAATGATTATATCAACACTCGACTTACAAACTAACATAGTTCTAGTGCAGATAGAACTGCCAGTCCCTTCGGCATTACTTTCATCATTGGGAAAGGCTAAGCGTCAATCTAATCGATGATACATTTTTTTAAACATTATTGGAGAATCGAACCTAGTACTTCGTTATAGATACAAATTTTCCATTCCTATCCCATTAGTTTATAATTTTCGGATATCCTGAAAGAATAGTCACACGTAGTGAATTTAATATAAAATAAACAAATATTGTCGCAGCAATGAATGTTATACAGTAGCCCCATGGCTTCTTTGGTGCTGAGTGACAGGTCACATCTAACAGCTGAGGGCTTTGAAAAGTTAAAAGATTAAATTATGTATCCCTACGCCGAACCATATGATCTGCAAAAATCATGTGTTTAGCAATTGTCACTTCTGACAGTCAAAATTTAGATATACACCTAAATGTTGACTGTAAGAACTCAGCTGTGAGCTGTCAGTCAACACCAAAGAAGCCACGGGGCTACTGTAGTTTTTATCATCATCATCATCATCTGTTTCCAACCTGTGGTCGAGTCACTTTACTAAAATGCCTCCATCTTACTCTATCCCTACACATTTATTTATCCTGTAACCGCTTCCATTGTTTTCTTTTTAGTTACACACTTTCTGTTATATGCTCTTCTCATCTCTTTCTCACACTCTCACGCGGTCTTTTTCCCTACATACCTCATTTCCCTCATTCTCTTTGTTATAGTACATTATCCTAAACTATATTTTACTACCGTCAAATTACTTAAATGAGATATGTAAATTGCACCACTATTTCTTTTAACTAAACTTTTGTTCATCTTAGAAGAACTGTAGTCATTACTACTCACCAAAATAGAATAAATGGTTAATAAAGACACAAGCTTACATATTTATATTATATTAATTCTTTTAATAGCCGATGTAAGGCATAGGACCGTAAAGATGCTTCATGACTCCAGCAACTCCCTGTTGCATTTTCTGTGAAAGGACATTTTCAGATTGAGCGGGCTATCAGCCCAGATCTTTGCGAGTGAGCTAGAAAAAGTCTACGAATTTTGTTAGAAATGTTCTTTCACATACTTTCCACGGTTCTTTTGCGTGTCACAATTTGAATGGGACATACAGCTTTACATCCATTTGAATGGAAGTTGTTCTACGGATTGTTATCGCTCATTAAAATAACATCGATCTCAGTTGAGTTTGAACATACAAACATCGGGTCTTGAGGAGATTACTCTATCTCAGGACCACTGAGGTTTACCATTAATTCATATTTTATCTAAACTCTAGTATAGATTGAAACAAAGAATAAACAAATTGATAGTCGCTGAGCACCCAATAAATTAATCGTTTTCTAAATATATATACAACTTATTTTTCTTATTAAATAAACAGTACCTAGACACCACACCTACTTTGAACTAATTAGTTCAATTTATTTCTTAAAAATTTCAAATTAAAAAAAATTTGCTACAAGAAAACTTTCATTACATGATTATTTCATCGATAAACAAATAAAAGTACTTATTCTTAAATAAAAAAAACAATGCCTTAATATCTAATTTTATCACCTTCCAACTTTAAAAATTAATGATAACTAATCTACCCTAATATAAGCTATCAGAGAAAATCTTGTTTGATAGGATTTATCATTCAAAACACTTGATTAATACAATAAAAAACCAAACCAGTATTCATAAAATCTTAGTTTAAAAAAATATTTATCAATTAGCTACCTATAATTTATATGGCTAGAATTGAATTCAAGACCTCGAGTCACAACATGAAAAATATAATAATTTTGGACAGAATACATAAAACTCTTTATGCTCTAGTCTTAAGTACATAATTTAAAATAGAGCGGGACAGATATATTAAAGTTAAACTCATTTCATGAACTCGAGGGAACATTATACATAAAAAATCAACCATGATCTCAAGGTCGAATAAAATCTTGAAATTTTCTTGATCACAATAAATTACATTACAATAAAGCAACATTTTTACTTTTTTATAATATATTCTCATATTATAATAGAATATACTATAGTAAATTATACTATAACATACTTCAAGGAGCAATGGGAAAAGTGATGGAGGCAAATCTAAAATTTGTATTTAGTCATGAAAATATTATTTCGAGTGTTGCTTTCTTTCACTAATTTTTTTAAATCTTAATATAGTTTTAAAACATAATTAAATATTATATATATATATATGCGAACACACACACACAAGGGCTTAACATGTAAAGCTAAGCGTGCATGTCTTTTAGAGCAAAATACATTTCCAAAATAAACAAAATGTTTTGTGTTTTTTCGTACTATTTCTTCATTTACTTGTTTGTTGCTTTCAAAATTCAGTTTGTGTTTTAATGTCGTCTAGAGAGCTACCTACCCACTAGTTTAACCAGGTAAAAAGTTCAGGAGACAACTTTAGCAATGATGAGAGTCTGACTAAGTGAACAAAAGGAAAACAAATAATCCCGCATTTTTTTCCGGTTGGGTTGAAGGGTAATCAAGTTAACAGGCTAACGAGGGTTGGTGATTTGAATGTACGTGGATTGTTTCCAACAAGGAAGTTTTTGGGAGAATTTTGGGGAGTTTACTTTGGAAAAAAATAAATGTTTTATCGGTTACTGGTAAAGTAATAGTAGAGCTAGTTTCTGTATTGATTTATTATGTTTGTATTTAATTTTAATTCTTTTTTTAATTTCAACGATCTTTTTCATGTATATATGTGTATAAAACATAACTTTTTTAGTTTCTGTATGAAAAGATAAATATTTGCTATTCATAATCTATTTATTTTTATCGCCGTTTCTTACTACCTGTTCAAGTTATACGCTTATGTACTAGTTACGCTAGTGGTTTTAGGTATTAGGAAAGCTATATTTATGGGATGCGTACATGCATTTTCATATCTACCCGTCATCGGCAGTCTAGTCTGCTATGAAAGTTATTATATGATTTCATGTAACAAGAAGATCTATTTAATACTGATCTAAATCGTAGCATTTTAAATGTGTGGGGTTATACGATTTTTAAACTATTACATAATTTACAATGCTTTAGGTGTTAGTTGTGATTAGAAATTTTAAGAATAATTAATTTCGTATTAGCCACGAGAAAGTAAAATAAAAGGCATTTTGGATGGACCTATACTAGAATTGTAAAATCATCATCAATATTCCCATGTGAGACTAGAACTTCATTTTACCCGTCATCACTAATAAAATAATATTATTGCATCGAATATTTTATTTAGTACTTGAATCTTTAAGGTGATATTTAAAAAATAATGCTAAGCTTAGCCTATATCTTTTTAGAGATACATTGAATAAATTATCTTATATTCAAAGTTTTATTATTTGACATTTTTAAGTTGTCATATTCTGAAAATTTAAAAATGACACCTGGACACGGGAATCAAACCCGGGACCTTTGGCTTAGTTAGCCAATTCACTGACCACTGAGCTATCCAAGAATCGTCCCGTCCGCCCCCGGGTCATTATTCACTCATATTTTAAGGCAAAGTCTATTATGTACGTGCGGAAATCGTCGGCTACAAATGTGTGATTTTATTATTATCATCACTTGTGAATGTGGGGAATGCCAGGCCTCCATCGTGGTTCGGATTCCACGTTAAACTGTAGGTCCTCCATTTCATCTCACAATCACACCTACCATTACACATTAGCGTAAATTCGTACAACCCGAAAGGGTAGTAAGACGCGGTGCTAATAATAATAATAATCTATGAGCTAATTTTCAATTGTAACTTTCTCTTGTTTGAAATAATATTTAATAGAGAAGATTCTATTCCATATTTCTTCGAATCAAAATTTTATAAAACTCGGTAACCATAAGAGCTTTACAATTCACTCATTGGTATAGTGTGTTTGAACTTTAAAATAACACTTAATTAAAGTAGTATCTAAATGATAATTTTTTTTACTGTTAATCCTTATTATGTTGAATTGTAAAGTATTGGCCTGAAAAATAAATATGAAAAAATTATCCCAAATCTGAAATATATTTTTAAATTCTTTGTAAGTATAATGTTTCAAGGCTCGTAGATTCAAAAATTCCAAGTCCCATCCCATGGTCTTTACCCATTGTAAATAAAATAAATTTGTATATAATTTATTTGTTTGGGAAAAAATAAATAAAAAATATTTCTCTTTCATTTAGTCACGTGATGTCTTGTGTAAATGTCAGGAGTCCAAACACACACACACACACACACAAAACACACAACACATTTTTCACCACGCCATGCTTTACGTTTTTAGCCAGCCTCCCTCACACTACTACCAACCCCCCTTCCACCCCCACACATAGAGTCACTGGTTGCCAAGTCGTGGTACGTACTGAATACTAACCACTCTCCCTCGTTTTCGGCTGACGCCACTCCCCCCACCACGTCATCAAGGTGACAGCAAGAAACACAGAGTACCTGCGCTGTGTCCAGAATGCACTAACTAAATTGTTGTGTCTTTATTCGAAGTGTAAACATCGGTCGTGAAACCAGAAGGAATACATACACAAACTGAAACACACACATACACACACCCGCACCACAAAACTAAAAACAAGAACAACGAAAAGCATTCGATAAAATAAATAATGTATTCTTATTTCAATACAATAATGGGAAACAGACGCACCTATAAAACTTAAGGATTCTTTTTCTTTTTCTCGACACGTTGTAGAGAAAGTATTGTGATCATAAAAAATCGAACTTGAGATTAAGACGTTTCATGAAATCTTGAAATCAAAAAGGTGTTTGCTGTCTGTCTGTTCATCTGTCTGTACCTCAGGATAGAGCCATAACTATTTTTTCGATTGGGCTAAAACTTGGTATCTTGGGTTTTCATAAGGTCTCGCCGAGGTGTTTTTGGAACTATAATAACTAAATCTAAGAGTAATTTACTGAAGGGCAAAAAGAAAAAAAAATGGTTTTCTTAAAATCAACTATAACGATTTTGATTAAATTTTATATCCAAACACTGTTTATCATTATAAACAAAAGGATTTTTTAAATTTTCTCGTGACAATGACTGAGAGTACCTGCCAAAGGAGCAATTTTCCAATTTTTCTCATTTAGACGCAACTATTTGATATAAGAAATAACTTATCACCGTAAAGTTGCAGTACTATAAAAGAAAAAAATCTTTTATTTGAAATATATGCTATAACATATCGGTTAAAAGCAATAGTTTCTGAGCGATTCGAAAATATACATAGTTTATAATCTAGTTATTTGAAAATAAATTCGATTCTTATGCTCTTTGGTTGAAAAAGATATTTCTCTTTTCTCACTTTCTCTGAGAGTGTGTTCCTACTTCCCATTACGATAGAGTAAGTAACAGTGACTATTATTAAAGTTATGATCTTGGGTGTAGAGTTTTTATAACAATGTATAGACCTATTATTTTGTTTCACAAATCTTACGAGTTTTTAGGAAATGTCTAATTTAAGATAAAAGTGAGAGAAAGTCTGTAAGGTGCACCGTACCATTTATTTTTATCTAGAACAAACCGTTAAATATAGTTAATTTCACACAAAAAAAAGTAAAAAAAAACGTAAAGGACTCTCAGTGAATCGAAGTAAAATTGAACTGAATAATTAATCCCGTTAATTTGAACACATATTTTACTTTGCCACCCCTCCTTCCTGTTTCCCGCCTACCTACCCCTATTTTGAACATTTCTAATATTTCGGAAAATACTATAATCTACTGTCAAGTATTAATGAGTCAAGTTATGTTTATTTCAGCTATAACATTTGATAGATGTTATTTTTATCTCTGGAATTACATTTGACAGTTTATGTGTGTCTAGGTAACCTCACTCGTATCCCAGTTTGTGGAAAGGTTATCCAGTACTAATGTATTGTTACACAAAGGACGTCCGAATGTACTTGTCTTACATATTTTCCGTGGGAGCTAATTCTATGTGCCAATTAGATGAGCATGAGGGTGTGGTACCAGTAGATACTCTTAACCTGACATAAGCCTTACCAGACACTGGTGTCCTTTTGTATAGTTCCGTTTTGGGGGAAAATACCCATGGTATCGACGGATGATTTGAAGTAAGGCACCTTAAGTTGATAGCCAGTAGCGCTGTACACTATACCACGAGGCCGTTTTAAAATTACATTACTAATACAATACAATCTTATCTTTGCTGACAACAAAAAAAAATACATTTTCTAAAAACTTAAAATGAAAATAGGATTTTATTACAAAATCATCTTAACTAGTAGGTTCGTTGAATTAAAAACAAAATTATATACTTTGTGATACAAATTTGATTTTCTTTTGTAGAAAATGAATAAAATTTAGTTTTGAAAGAACATTATTTCTCTCTCACTTGCTTTTACTTTCGTTTGACAAATTAAAACTTGTTGGTTGGTGTGTACTGCGGCAATATTCTCCCAGGGTCCCCCAGGATATGGTGTTAGGCGGCGACCCCAGGCCCCATACACACGATAATGCGAGCTTAACGCATGAACCAAATCCCTGTTTCATAACGCAACGGGCGTACCTTACGGAACTTTGATCGCCCGAAGAAACTTTTACGTTCCTTAATGCCGGGTGCATTACCTTAGTTTGCGTGCTCAGGTGTTAACATATATAACACTACTGATATATGCCTAGTTCCTAGTCTCGGTTTTACTGTGAATTATCGTTAATACTTTGACTTTTCACTGAACAAAAGCCATATATTATTATTAATATATAGGAATAAATATATATATATATATATATATATATCGTATGTATATACATATAGACACATTTAATCAAATAGCCAAAGCTATTATTTATGCTTTTTAGTGAGGATTACTCCATTTAGATATCATATTCTGAAAATTGAAAAATGACACCTGGACACGGGAATACTCACTAAAAGGCATAAATAAAAGCTTTGGCTATTTGATTCATTAATATTCAATCCCGTATAATTATAATAATTGTACAAGTGGCAGCATGAAGCCAACTCCGATTCTTAGGTGAAAGCGTTATCTGGTAACTCGGGATCTTAATAAAATCACACATTTGTAGCCGTCTATTTACACACGTCCATCATAGACTCTGCCTAAAAATATGAGTGAAGAATGAAGAATGACCATGGGCACTGGTCGATTCCTGGATAGCTCAGTGGTTGGAGCATTGACGTATTAAGCCAAAGGTCTCGGTTGCGATTCCCGTGTCCAGGTGTCATTTATCAATTTTCAGAATACAAATACATGTATTAAATGTATACATATAATATCCTTGATGGATGAGTCATTTAACTTAAGGCACCTGGATAACCCGAGACAGAATCCTTTTGGAAAAATTGTTTCGAACAATAGTTGTTTGTTTTTGGGTGTGAAAGAGAACAGCACTAGTTATTTTTGATTTGTGGATGTCTAAAAGGTTATTTCGAGATCAGATTTGTTTTTCAAATGAAAAACTCTCATTTTTAATGGCATTTTATTCTACACAAAAAAACCTATTTCCTGAAATATTTTTTATTTAACATACATTTTTGAAAATATCCAACTCGTATTTCTTATAACACTATTTATTTAAAGAATTTTTATAACATTGTGTTATTTTTATTATGTTAAGTACAGTTATATAATGATGTCCAATAACGTCCATACACTTTTAATGTAATAAAATATTCTTGAATAAAAATTGTTATAAAAAACAAGTTAAAATATCCTGAAATGTTAATATCAACTAAAACAAATTTTGAGGCAAAGCTTTTTGTTTTTATGTGAAGTAAAATTCCGTAAAAATCATTTTAGATTTCCATTAAAAAACAAACTTTATCTTGAAATAACGTCCACCAAATCAAAAATAACTAGTGCTATTTCATTCCCCTTCTAAAACAAAGACATTTTTTTCATGAATCTATTTTTCTAAAATGCTTTGTTTTCGGATTTTCTGGCGTCTCAACTTAAATTATAACATAGATTTAATGTTACGTTAAACAATATTTAAAAATATAGAAAAAAAAAGATTCCTGAATTTGGAAATTGAATCCAGGACTTTAAGCTGATGCTCTTATCAGAATGGCAAATCATTTTTATGCTGAGATAGGGCACCAGGTCCGTTCATTGTGATTAGGAGTAATTTTTTTATTTACGTAAATATATTCATGTGATCGACTTTCTTACTTTGCTAAAACATGTTTCCGGCGACTAAAGAATAATGTTCTTAATGCATTATCTATATAAATCTACACATTTTCTATTAATGTAATTAAAATTATTATTGCATATATTAGAAAAGACAACTTAAGTTTTAATATGTATCTCTGTTCTTTTAATTTTCTAATTTAATGGTTTATTAACCTAACTCGTCACATAAAATTTATTTTAATAATATTATTTTGTAAATGATTTTTAGAGAAATCAATTTACATGGTTTCGAACATTATGTAGGAACAAGATTTCACAAAATCATTCTGCCTTGAATTAGCATATTTTCCTTTCAACTTAACATTTTACCTTGAATCTTAGTTTATGCGCTTCGTACCATGGTTGTTAAGTGTATAATTTAAAGTGAAGGGACTACAAGATTAGTTTAGAAAAATTTCATTTCATTTATTTGAGATGTTTAACGTGCACTTTATGAACTGATTTATTATATCAGCACACGACCTATAAACTAACTTAAATCTTGTGCAGACACAATATCCAGTTAATTCTTCACTATGAAAGGGGAAACCCCTGTTTCACTCGATCTTATTATCAAAAAATACTGTTTAGGATTAAATATAAATGATCGAAAAACTAAATATAATTAATTCAGTGAAATTTCAGGTAAGTCCTAAATTTTTATCTTAAAATACTACATCCTAAAATATAAGTAATACTAGCATATAGCCAGTAAAAATCTTTGGAAAAATTTCAACATCAAAAACAGGGGATCATACGACCTATGTATCAGGATCGATATATATTGTGTTAACGTTAAAAATACTACATAATTTGGAATATACTTAGCTTAGGTGCGTATTTTGGGTTTAAGATTAATATATGTATTTTTAAAACTAACAACGCAGGTAATTACGCAGTATAAGACGTCTGGTTGACAATATATATGATATTTAAAAATATAATTGAAGTTCCTCTTTCCTTATGTGTCTTTGTAAAAATTAAGTTTTTAATAGGTTTATTTTATTTGAAGCTATCCCCAATGGTAGTTAAGTTGTTTGAACCAACAGGCTCACTATATAAACATTGGTCTATATGTGTGTTTATATGTATTTATGTGTATGTTTGTTTTATCGTTGGGGGCTCAACCCCCAAACCACCGGTGAGTTTTCTTTGCAAGTGGATGTGAACTAATGTAATTCCAGAGCAGTTTTTTTGATAGGTCTTACCTCTTAGCCACAAGAGACCTCCAAGGAAAGGTCCGCACCATCTTTAAAGCTGATCCACCATTTGAATTTTTTCGAGGGGCTAATTTTTTTTTAACGTTTTGAAATTTTACCGTCTGTCGGTTACAGCCAAAAAGCTATAAGTTTGCCAAATTTCAAGTTTCTAGCTCATCCTGCATTTCATATTTATCACGGGCAACGCCGGGTTTTCTGATAGTATAATATTGTTACAAAGCGGTTAACTTTTAGTGATGCTGATTGCTGATTCATCATCTGTGTGTTATCGATATATTTATTTTAGATACGGTACATAGGTCTGATAAAACAAGTTGCCACTTTAAATGTATTTTAAACATTGCTATTTCTTTCTCATCAATAATATAAAATGTATTAAAATATTAAAATATGTCTTTAAAATAGACATGATAGAATTATATTATTATTATTATTATTATTATTATTATTATTATTATTATTATTAGCACTGCGTCTTACTACCCGTTCGGGTTATACGCACTTACGTTAATGTGTAATGGTAGGGTGATAGTGAGATGAAATGGAGGATCTACAGCTTAACGTGGAATCCGAACCACGGTGGATGCCTGGCATTCCCCACATTCACAAGATGATAGAATTATAATTTTAGGAATAGACCATGTTATAACTATTTATTGTTAGTAAATGTGTGTTTGGTTTTTACTTTTATTTGGGACTCATTATCTTCATTTCACTCATGTGTATTTGAGGATATATTACACATTTAAGTGTAATTATGTATTGAATAAATACTTTAATTGGATGTATTTGGGTTCAAGATTACTTTAATAAATAAAGTAAATATGTGATTTAACATTTTCTTTTATTATATATATATATATGTATGTATGTATGTATGTATATATATATATATGTA
>CABEEJ010009493.1:0-18256 GCA_901482245.1 Timema douglasi
GCTGGCCTGTTATAGGTCTTACGACTGTTGGCCAGCACTATAATAAAGGAAATTGAAATTGAATTGAAATTATTATTATTAGCACCGCTTCTTACTACCCGTTCGGTTTGTACGCACTTACGCTAATGTGTAGTGGTAGGGTGATTGTGAGATGAAATGGAGGACCTACAATTTAACGTTGGATTCGAACCACGGTGGAGGCCTGGCATTCCACAAATTCAAAAGTTGTGATTAATAAGCGTCTTGTCAGAAGTGAAGAAAGGGTTTGACAATCAGATAAATCTGTGTCGGGACCAAGGAATGCACCCCGGACCCCCAGCACAGAAGTCTGATACCCTACCTTAGACCGCCAGGTCACCAATATATTGTAAAACTGTTAAAAAGTTTAATGACTGTTTTTCCCCTATGTGTAGTAATAGACATTCAGATTTTTCACATTTATAGGGTTGTTAATAATACTAATATTACCAAAAAAAATTATTAAAAATGATTTATTTATTACAATAAAAACTAATATGAGATTAAATGCTAATTTTTTTTAGAAAAAATTTATTCTTGGAAAAATTAATAATTAATTCTAGGCTATCAACATATCAAGGTCAACAATATATAGAAAATAAATAAAACACGTTTTAGCAGATCATATGCTTTGGCGTAGGGATACATAATTTGGTATAATTACTTTTTAGAGCTGTCAATCAGCACCAAAGAAGCCGTGTGGGAGGTAAATGTACCTTTATCTCTCATTAATAAAAGCAATAACGGTTCTAATGTTAATGCCACTTCCTTCAATTCTTTATTTGATCACAATTACTTCAAAGCTCTCGTCTCATAGTGTAACATCCCATCCTATATCTTCATTACAACCTGACCAACCTTCTTCTTCAACCCTAAAGTCCTCCCAACACGATACAAATCAATTTCCAAATAGTATGACTTTGTTTTATTCCCCAAGCACACCTTTATCTAATGTACAATCTGTTATTGAGACAAGCATTTTGGTAAGCAATGAAGTGATAACAACTCCTTCCTCAGATGGTAGTTGTATCACCTCTCGCCTATCCTCAACAGTAGAAAATCATTTTTGGCAGAAATCAATGCAACTAGGTACAGAAATTTAACTCCTAGAAAATTTAAGTTGGTGCTATTTATTAAGAAAAAGGAATGAGCTCTTATAAAGAAACAACACAAGCACAGTAAGTCACAGATGAAAGATATTAAGACAAGTACTCCAGCAAGGTTGGTGGAATCTCTTTCAAACCACATGTCTTTGTATCCTGAAACAATTTTGGTATCACAAGATTATTGTTAAATAATTGCTGTTATAAATACCCATAATAATGCTTAAAACAAGATTATTGCCAAGATACTTACTGTTGTACACATTATAATGCTTAAAACAAGATTATTTAGAAGATTATTATTTTATTTTTTTTGTTATTTGTGAAAGCAAATGTTCTCACTTTGATTTTTTACTAATCTCTTTCCATCAATAACACAATCCATCCATCAATGGCTATAAAAATGTTTTTGTTTAGTTACGTGGGTCTAAAAATGTATTATTTAATCAAAATTGTCAAAGTGGTTACAGCTTGTCCAACCAGCCTAGAAATAAATAAATAATAAAGGTAATTTGTTAGCCTTTGGTCTAAAGAGCCATCGAAGCTGCATGGTAAAAGTTACCGGACAAACGGCTAGCAGCACCTTCGTGAGGAAAAAGATCTTACAAAATATTTAACACATAGTTTTCATATCTTTCTTAGCTATTTGATCCGTGCCACAGATCACAATTCACATTACTCTACTGCTTACTGCTTCTTTACTAGTAATTGGCTTAGTAGAATATACATCGAATAAAAAAAAAGCATCGATACTGTTACACAATAAGAAAAAAAAGTCTGCAAAACACCAATGTTCTATTTATTAAATATATCGATTCTTTTTATATCGACACAAAACATCAATTTTTCAAAATCATCGACTAACAAACATCGTGGGCACAAACATCAAACCTTCTACATCGATGGTTGTAAATCATCGACCAACTAACACCGATCGTGAGGCCATCGAAAATTGAATCTTCACAATCGATCCGTCTGCCATCGATTTTAAAATTATTTCCAACATGGATCATAATATTCGCGTTAGACTCTCGCTATTTTCTTACTTTAGAGTCTACTTATAAACATGTGATCGGTTTAGGAGAACTCGAATTGGATAATATTATATAGCCTACTATATCTAGTCAAATTTTTATATTCCAGTGCTAAACCAAAGCTGTAGAATTCTATGATACTAAATAGTACCAAGACTATACATGCTGTTCCGTGACTTGATGTCCTTACAAGTTTCTTGAGGTTGTATTTGAAGGCACTTCTGTACCAAAGAGAGCGAAACGGATGTGATGGAGTCTGCTGTCAATGGACAAGACAACCTGGCCTTGGAACCCATTTCTGACGACTTATCGGTTTGAAATAAACCTAACCTCTTTGTCATTTATAGAAATAGAAAGCCTTAAGTTGGATTCACATTAAGAGGACTGTGCGCTGATTGTGTCGTCTTGGATTGCTTCAAAAGTGTTCTCCCAAGGTCACGGTCCAGCACGGAAGGCGCACAGTTCTGTGAGAGTGAATGTTAATGACACGACACATCTGGCGCACAGTCCTGTTAGTGACAACACAGATGGCGCAAATTCCTGTGAGAGTGAATGGTGGCAACATGACACAGCTGGAGCACAGTCCTGTGAGAGTGAATGTTAGTGACATGACATAGAGTTTATGTCGTTTGATGCATTAAAGGGACATATGTTTAAATATTAAAACAATTTAAATTCAAATGCAGAAAACTATAAATTGACTAACCTAACACAGAGTTTTGTTTGGCTATCTTCTTCACCACTTCCTGGCACCCTTCAACCCCCAAACCAACGTAAATCTACACCTAAATAAATGATTTAGCCATCCCAACTTTTTCTAACATTTAATTTTCTCATATGTCATTTTACTACTGGTAGTTTTTAAATCATAGCATTTAGGCTAAACATTTAAGTTACCTATTTTAAACGAACTATAATTATTAAATAAATTATACGTTAGACTAGACTACAGATGAGAGAGATATTGGGTTGCAAATTCAGGTCAAGGTGACGGTGGTTTTTCCAAAATGGTTTTCTACTCGCCGTCCATTCAAATGTGGATATTCTTACCCTAAATTCAACCTTCCTCAGCCTTAACTCATTAGTGTAATTAGTACATGTGTGTATAATCTGAACAGTGAACAAACAGGTAGTAAGGTACCGTGCTAGGAAAAAAGTCAGGATGTGTATTAGGTGGACATTTATGCTGGTTTGGATGTTGTAGCGTTTCAGGAAATTCTGAGGAATATGGCTGTTGGGTAGCATTATTTTCATGAAAAATATTTTTATTTTATTTTGAATATATCGTGTGTAGGTACTAAATCCGTAAAGTGCTTTAACCACACAGCATGTTCTTATATGTTATTATAATTTCTAAAAAGGCTTATGTTAAACAAACCATCCTAAACATTAACCTTCCATGTATTTGCTAATGAAATGTTAGGTTATGTTAGAATGGCTGATATTATGTAAAGACATACACTTTCCTAGAATATCTATTCTTTGATCACTAAAAAAAACACACTAGAATATCCTACTTATGATTAAAAATTGTATTTGGTGAAGGAAGCGGTGAGCAGTTGGATGTATGCTCCCGACTCCGTTTTACTCCACATCTTCCAGTTCTTGTCGCCCAAAGAGCTGCTAAACGCAGGCCTGGTCTGCAGCTCCTGGTGTCGGCTCAGTTACGATCAATTGCTCTGGAAACACTTGCTCTATCGCAACTTCAGCATCGACCCCAGTGTGGGCATCTCGCCGGGTCATACATCTTGGGTTCGTGAATACCAGCGACTTGTTTACCACACACCCCTGATCCAGACAGAAGTTCTCAGGGACCACTCCCATCAAGTACTTCATGTCAGCTTTGCTCAATGTGGTTCTATGTTTGCCACCTGTTCCAAGGATGGGTACATACTGGTGAGTCCGCTCTCCACCAAGCTAGAGACATAAACTCTTATTTATTTATGAATAGAACCCTTCAGGAGAATGAAACACACAACACAATTTCCTCAAAGAGGAAACAAAAAAAAAAACACTAAGAGGAGAAAAGGGAAATTGTTAAAGAATGATAGGGCACTTAGATAGGAACAATTAAAAGGAATAAATAACATTTAAGTAAAGGTCACCTGCTTCAGTGGCCGCGTAGTATAAGGCGTCACTCTCATATTAGACTAAACTGCCGATGACAGGGAGATTAGGATTTTAATCATGGTCTGGTGTACTGAGGGTGTTTTTTCCTAAATGGTTTTTCACTCTCACTCCATACAAATGTAGTTACACGTCCTCTAAATTCAACCTTCCTCATCCCCAATTCATTAGCTTCATTAGTACCTAAATGGATAACCTGAACAGGTAGTAAGACGCGCTTGTAAGAAGAATAAAGTGTGAATATAATACTTTTTAGTTTATTATTTCATGTACTATAATATACCTGACACCTTAGCTCAGTCATTAGTGTGTGTGTCTACTGAGCTCAGGGTCCTGATTTCGATTCCTGAAAAATGTATACTGGTGGAATGTGGGTTTACTCTTTCACAGTGATGAATTAACGGTTGAGGACTGGATATTGTGCGTGTCCTAGTCTTAAGTTAGATTATAAGTCATATGAAACTAAGACAGGCCTAATAAGCCGGTAGTGGAAAAAATATGGCTTGAATAATGTACTGATCGCCTCTTTTGACAGGTAACCAGTAACACTTATTGAGCTTAGTGAAAAGTTTATACATATAGTCCCTCCTTACTCAACTTAGCCAAGACTGAAAGAGAGCTTAAGTAACTAATTAATCAAAACAAAAGGAGGTTAAGAGGGTTACACAAAACCTGTGGTTTCCCACAGGGATCTCTAAATCAAAATCCATTTACAAAAAGGACTTTAGTATTTATTATGAGACAAAAAAATTAAACACATTTTATATAAGGTTAATTTAGGGCAAAGGAGAACAGATTTACATTTACTACATTACCGATTTGTTAAAAGGATTTATAAAAGATGTCTCCAGTAGAAGACCAGAGAAACCAAAAATAATATTAATAAAGACAAAGAAAAGTCTTCAACTATCATACCTAATCCCCTGTTTGATTATATTTTAAAACGAATGGTATATAGGATGCCTACTGATACAAAACCATAACATACAAAAACCAGGTCTCATGGTTGACAAATTTAGCGTTACATTACAATACAAAAAAAAAACTACAAAATAATCAAAACCTAAAAGGTCATAATCAAAAAAATAACTACACGGAAACTTTACCTCATAATACCAAAACAAGAAATAAACAAAAAGGAAAAATACTACATGTTAAATTTGAAACGATTCTTCAAGCAAGTTAAAAAGAAGGAAGAAAACAAAATATTATGTCTCACGTTAATTGAATCCAAAGAGCGAATGGCTGAGTTTACGGCATCATCTCCCTGAACAGGAAATCGTGATTTTTTGGTGAGGCCAATCAGCGATAAGTTCGCAAGATAAAAAATGACCAATAGCATTATAGTTGAAGACTTGACATTTTTAAAATACAAGATACAAAAAAAAACATTAAGGTAAAATTACATACATAAAAAAAGGTACAAAGAGATTTAATTACTTATAATCCATTCACGGTAGGAATTGACTTCTGAAAGGTCTTTTTCCCTACCATAAATCTAGTACATAGTAGGATATTGGTAGGAAAAAAGACCTTTCAGAGAGTAATTCCTATCGTGAATGGAATATAGCACAGATTGAATTAATCATTTATAAAAGATGATTAAAAACTTTAGTTCCACTAATTCCCATCCAGATCGCCACCTATTCCGGAAAAAGAAACTACTCCTTAATTTAAATTTTGTCCGACAGACTTCGTTACTCGCCACTATCAGGAGCTTCAACGTTGATAGAAATTTGGTCAGTTTATAATCAACAGTACAATAAAAAAAACTGACCACAGACTGGAAACAGTAATGGCTATAAAGAGAAGTTTTATTAATATTTTTGTTCTTTCAATCAGTCATGAAAAATAAATATGTTAAGACTTAGATATTGTAATTTACAAATTGCAAAGATGTGTGTCCACATTATTTAAAAAATTGAATATTTAAGATAAATTTCACTATAATTAAAACCCTATACAAATTGTTTATACTCTAGGTATATCTGTTCTTTTATAACTCACTTTGTATATTTAAAATATTTACCTTGACTCAATATTTGTTAATTGTACGAGTCAAATTGGTCAAACTAACATTCACAAATTATTAAACAATCAATATTCAGACATACGGTAGTTTAAACAAGAATAAGAAATTATTATTATTACTATCCGTTCGGGTTATACACACTTGCGCTAATGTGTAATGGTAGGGTAATTGTGAGATGAAATAAAGGACCTAGAGTTTAACATGGAATCCGAACCACGGTGGAGGCCTGGCATTCCACAAATTCACAAGTTGTGATTAATACACGTCTTGTCAGAAGTGAAGAAAGGGTTTGGCAATCAGATAAATCTGTGTCGGGACCAAGGATTTAACCCCGGCCGCCAGCATAGAAGTCTGACACCTTACCCCTAGACCGCCAGGTCACCAATAAGAAATAAAACTTACTAAAACAACAAGTTAAAAGTGTAAAATATCGTAACCATATCTATTTAAAGGTTTTATGATTATTTTTTTTTACAGTATATAAAAAAGTTACAATAACCAAATTTCCTTTAGATTTTCTTTTTATAATCTTATCTAAGTCTTAAATGATTGGTTGTCCCATTACTCCTTTAGGTGTTCCAGTTTTGATGTAGATTTCAGGACGCTTAATTGGCCGACATGTTTTGGTACCTACACAAATTATCGTGCCACAATCATGGAACTCTAAAATCAAAATTAAAGACTCTAGTAGTGACCTGGGTTGAGTTTGATCGCATACACCTATTATTTATTTGTCTATGAACTAACCCTAAAATAACAAAAGAATTTTTTTTCTTTTTGTGGTTGCTATTCTGTTGGTAACACATAACATTCCCTCAAGATCTAATAAGTGAACTGTAATATTTTCTACACACAAAAAAACAACAGGTGCTCAGAGTTGCACTATATTTTAATATATTGATTATTAGATATTCATTAAGATGATTACAAAGTTTTAATGTTATAGAAGCCTACATACTATTTTGGTGCTTTTAACCTTAAACAATTCTGGGGTGAGATTGATCATTTTTAATTGTTGCAATCTTAGTGTTTGCATTTTTAGCTGTTTACTGAAAAAAGCCTGTTATAGTTAATTTATTTATTCATTTATTTTAGTTTTAATGAGTCTAAACTCTGTATAAAAACCTTAGAGGCCTGTAATGTTTAATTTATTTTCATTGTTTTTACAGGTTAAAGTTATAACAAAATTAAATATGGGATGAAATTATCAAAGAAAGCCAGGTAGTAGGCCTTTGGAAATCAGAGGACCAGCTTGAAAGTGCTTCAAAAATAGACTATTACTACACAAAGCAGCTAATAAACATATTTATTATTCAACCCTTAATAATAAATACCATATGTTAGAGAATAAAAATATCCGGAGGACAGACTATTTTCTCTGAAAATGAAGAATGTACAATCATAGCAAGTATTTTGAAATGCGCAGATTGGGGCTATACACTCACTTCACTGGACTTGAGAATGTTTGTCAAGAGCTATCTTGACAAATTTGGCCGAAATGTGTTAGATTTCAAACAAACCTTTCAGGGGATGAGTGTGTGAGAAGCTTGCTGAAGCATCAGAAACATTCTATGAGGCAGAGGCTTGCAACTAACGTTAGCATATCTCGGGCAAGTGTGTCACCAGAAATCATTGCCTAATATTTCTCAAATTTGGAAGAAAGTATTACCAATATTCTGCCAGAAAACATTTTTAATTACGATGAAACAAATGTAACCGATAACCCAGGGAAGATGCTATGCATTTACAGACGCGGTGCCAAGTATCCAGAAAAGATTTGCAATCACTCCAAATCATCATCAAACTCATTGTGATCTGGTGTTATTCTGCCTCTATATGTAATTTACAGATCCGAAAATCTGTGGAAAACACGGACAGAGAACGGTTTCAAAAGGTTCACCATGTGGTATATTTGGTTCAAGATATAACACAACATCACATGGATGGATTGATATACCAACATTTAATGATTGGTTCACTAATGCGTTTCTTCCTCATGCAAAACGTCTGGAAGGAAAAAGGATACTACTAGGTGATAATTTAGCTTCACATTTCAATCCATAAGTACTAAAACAATTAGAAGAAAACAACATTGCTTTTATTCGTTTTCCACCAAATTCTACAAATATTTGCCAGGCAATGGATGTGGCACTTTTCAGGTCCTTTAAGTGGGCTTGGAGAAAAACACTGATATATTGGAAAGCAAAACATCCTAAAAACCATGGAACACAAAAAAATGAGTTTCCAGGTCTTCTTCATGAAACTCTAGAGACAATGGACCAAGTACCACCCAAAAATAGTATTGGAAAAAAAAAGTGTCATCAAACGTAACTTAGCAGGATTTTAAAAATTTGAGGTAATCCCAATAAATCCTGAAAGGGTACATTCAAAGTTGCCACAAGAATAAGAAGGAGCTAATCTTGAAGGCGATGTAGCCTGCACTCTGACAGAAATTCTAAAATCACAAAGGTTTGGGGAAAGCACTAAACAACCAAAACAGAGACGGAAGATTGAACCTGGTAAAAGTGTAACAGCACTCAGATCTGACTATAGCTCTGATAAAGAAACAGACATGGACAACTGTATCCCATTTTTTGTCTTCCAGGACCAAGGCAGGCATACAAAATTGGACAGCATAAAAAAAGGGGGGAAATAAATTCAGTGTAAGCCAGTAGGACAATAAAAACAAATATATTATTACATAATATATTTGCTCCTGTTTCCATGAAACCCATTCAGTATTTAAGCGCCAAACAAAAAAAGGGATGACGAGACAATACTTGAAGAATATTTCCAGGATAGTGTAAAAATAGATAGATAGGAGAAAGTTGAACTCAACAAATCAGAAGATAAGTATTTAAATGTAAATTTTATTTATAAAATATATATATCAGGACGACAAAAAAGGACAGAATATTTAATATAAGTCGGAAGGACTCTGAATAATTACCATACTATTCCTAAAAAAAAGGACTCTGAATATTTAACTAGCTTTCCTTGTAAAAGACTGAATATCTAACATAATATTCCTCATAAAGGACTCTGAATATTTAACAATTATTCTCAGCAATAGACTTTGCATAATTAACATAATATTCCTTATAAAGGACTCTGAACACTTAAATATCTTTCTTAGCAAAAGACTTTGTAGAATTAACATAATATTCCTTATAAAGAACTCTGAACACTTAAATATATTTCTTAGCAAAAGACATTTCATAATAAACATAATACTCCTTATAAAAAAGAGACTGAATAAACATTTAAATATCTTTCTTAGCAAAAGGCTTTGCATAATTAAATTGTACTACTAGCCAAAAAGGAATTTTGAATTACAAATACCGAAAATTAATTTATAGCTTACATTTTACACTTAGATGTGCCCTAGATGTATCTCCTGCAAAGTGTGATCTAGTCTCTGACCTCCTGGCAGTACTTATCCGATATCAATTGCTCAGAGAGCGGGGAAGTAGGGTTTACACACACAAAACATTCAAAGAGAGAAAAGAAGGGGAACGGGTAATAGTGGACGAGAAACTTGTGACAAATAGCCCTGGATCCATCCAGAGCCGTCCATTGGCATCGACAACCCTTTAGTGCCAGAACATCGTACTTGTGACCACGTGATGAGCCTCCTGGCCTCGCACTGTCAGTCATAAAAACACGTCCGCGTTGGTCGGTTGTGTAGCCTAGGAGATAACCAACTCGGGATGTACACAGTGGAATGGGCCCCGGTTAGTTTAGGACATTATACTATTTTAGCTGTGGTGGGATATGACTAGTAATGTTTTAGAGTCCAGGTTTTTGTAATACAACATTGTAGCTCATCATAAGACACTACACATCAGTGGGTCAAGTGGTGATGGCAATATTTCTTGGAAGAGGACCCGCCCCAATATGAAAACCCTTGTTTTGACAATGTTAAACAAGGATCATTTGTTCTGGCCAGATTTTTATCTGGATCCAGAAAAAAACCGAATTCCGTTATATGTGTATAGTTCAAGACATCATTGAAGGGAAAGATAAATTGATGGAAATGAAATCACATGGTTCTAAAACATTGTTTAAAGTTGTTGAAGAGGATGTGTCTGTGATTACTCTCAAGGGTATTTTAGCGGTTCTACCGAATCCAAAATTAGAAATGTTAGGTCAAAGGATTACCTACCATTTTTATGTAAACATTGATGTTAAGGAATGTTAAAGACAAGTTTTAATTTAAAATACAAGACATAGTCTTCATATTATTTTAAAAGAGAAAATAGCTGATAAGGTTTATTGTATGACATTGTAAATTATGTTAGCCAGTTAATTTGATGTGACCTATGTTTTTGATAATTTGTAGTAAAAATACATTTTTTCTAAAAATTATATGTTTCAAGAATAATTTGTGTTAAAATATTTCATTGTTTGCATTAATTAAAGACATTGTAAGCACTAGACAATTCTTTAAATAATTCTGGTACAGGTGATCAATGTCACCCCATTTACTTAAAAACATAATAATGAAATAACTACTTGAGCGATTGTCGTCGAGTTGAGAATGCTCACTTCTACTAGTAACATGAATAAGCTTGTGCAATAATATGACTATGGTCAATTTCACCCCATCTTGAGTGTGAGATTGATCACACTTGTTTTAAAAAAAATTTTATCAATGTGAAAAATGTAGCAAAGATAGTTTTAGATTGCTTAAAAGTCGTTTACTTGTTGAGCATCATTACATAAAATGTATGAAGGTATTTAAAAGTTATACAACAAAACTTTCTAAACATGATCAGGCCCACCCCAGTTTGCCTAAAGAATGTTGAATAATAAATGGTTATATTGAGTAAAATATAACATTGAAAAAGGAATTAGTGTAACAATATTCAAACAAACTTACGTCGTTAAATAATGGAACACGGTGTGTTTCTATGACTCGTAGATGTTAACTGACAGGATGTGGTTTGCCCCAGATTATATGAAATTAAAAAAATAAAGTGCTAAAAGTGAAATAGGAGGTATAATTTAGATAGACCAGGGTATACATATGTTAGGTTGTAAAATGTTTACCAAAAATAGTGTTCGAAAAACTGTGAAAGGCTGTAAAGATAGATGGAAAATGAATAAGGAGGAGAGTAAGGTTATAATCTTCTCGACTCCGGCCTGAACGGGTCTTTTTTCTACGGTGGATGGTAGAGCTGGAAAGATGGGTTTTATAGAATTTGAATAGTCTTAGGCAAATATTTTAAAGCGTTTATTAAGATTTTGTTTGATGATTGTAATTGTTCATTAAGAATTTATTTCTTGTGAAATAAAGCTGCTAGGATGAAAAAAAATTCAGCTTTGTTTAATTTGGTCCCTTTATGAGAAAAATGAAGAGGTTTCGTACATTGTTCAATTGGTTTCAGTTGGTGGTTTGAATTTTTTAAATGCTCTGCAAATTTTGATTTTGTTCTGTTAAATTTAAAGTCAGAAAAGTGTTCTTTGTAACAAATTTTAAAATCCTCTCCAGTTTAACCTATTTAAATGCTGTTGCATTCACAGGTAAGCTGATAAATTCAATTTCTTCTATATTTATCATTTATATTCAAGTTGCTATTACAGAGGTTCTTTTTATTTTATTGTTGGTGGTGAAAGTAATATTAGGATTGTGTTTCTTGATAATGTTGGTGATTCGATGGGTTTCAGGGCCAATGTAGTTAAATTGAAGCAATTTTTTATGCTAAGTAGTGCTATTGCTTTCATTTTTAAGGGCATTAGAAAAATTATTTGATCGCAATTTCTTTTTCTTTTTTTGCTTTTGTAAGATTTTGTAAATAGTGGAATGGGAATATCCATTATTTACTGCAATTTGTTTGATTGTGTTGAGTTCTATTTTGTAATTGGATTTGCTGAGAGAGATATGGAGTAATCGATAAATTAAACTGTTGAAAATCATGAAAAAGCCAACTATACAGTAATCTTAGAAGTATTTATTTAAGTGTGTGATAACTCTTTCAATTAACTATTGATGTATAGTTTTACGGAGCAAAGAAAAACTATTTCTCAAAGGTTGGCATTAATGACTTTCAATCATTGGTTGCAATTAATTTTTAAAATAAGTTTCTCTACAGGATTATTTGTAAGGTAATTGAAGTGTAAGTAAATATTAGTTCCTCAAGGTTGGTAACAATGTGCATTTTTCAGGTATGGCAAGCAGAGTTTCCATCCAGGATTGTGTACAGTCACGACATGAAGAGCTTCTCCTGGAAGTACACTCAATATTCACAATTCAACGAGTCAGACACCCTTCTCCTAGTGTCGGGTGTTCACTTTGGTACTCCCCACAGCACGTCCGGTGAGATAGCTGTGTTTGGACTGCAAGGTGAGCAACACCGAGTTGAGGGAATGTCACAGCTTGTAGGTCGCAGATTAAGCCTGATCACAGTGTAGAGAGGAACGTTTGTTTCAGAGGGATTCCCCCTGCAGTGCCGAGTTATGAACAAGCCATACGATATTTTTGGTACCTGGTTCAGTGACAAATACCTTCTGTCAGGAGACTTGCATTGGTTGGCTCACTTTGTAAGCACGTCCATCGTGTGGCTCAACAAGGCTTCCCAGGAGACCAGCTCCGAACATGTTCCTATCATGAATCTCTTGTACAGGTAAAGTTCCTACCATACCAGCTTAAAACATGTTCTAATGATAATTACATGTAATAATATTCTAGAGATATCCTCCAAGTCTGAGATATGACCCTCATTTATGTATTTGATCAGATTTTACAACAGCAACGCTAGTTCCATCCGAGCTGTCATGGTGACTAACTGTCTGGCGCCGATGCCCGAGTTTCCTGATTCAAGGGAAAGTTCCGACAAAAACTGGAGCAGACGCCCAGAGTCGGCCGGTCAGCGGGGTAATCCTCCATCTCACCGTGAGCTGAATCCTGGATTGAGAGACAAATCTCCAGTGTTCTTACCAAACATGCCGAGACCACAGTGAGACAATATTATCTGTTATATGACAGCTTGGGAGGAGAACTAACAGACTTCAAATCAGAATTATAGTACCATTATATGATTTAACAGGATTGTTTAAAACAACAATTCCGCAAATAATTGCCACAGAATAGGGCAGTCATTCTTGTTCATTTCGGTACCTTAGGGATAAAATGCAACTTAAGTAATTTACTCGCATCTATAGTTGAATGGTCTAAGGCAGGTGTCGACAACCTTTCAATCTCCCAACAATTTTCATTCAATCATGTAAGAAAACCACATCATTATTAAATGTCAATCTTTAAGGCTCTTAAGCTGACAAATATATATAATACTTTTGAATTAATATTTGAGTGTGACCAAAATTACTTTGATTGGTTAGAGTCTTTAAAGTTTGATACTAAAATGTAAATTTTATTTGCTGTATTGACCCAAATATTGTACGGCCTCACATATAAAATGAACCTAATATTTTGAAGGTGTTCTATTTGACAAATAAAAGGTTTTGAATACCATGAGATAAAAACAAATTTGACAAAGCATTATTAGGTCCTCTGACTGTTTGTCTTAGTGCTCAGAGACTCCCAAAATTATTGTAATATCAAAAAAACAACACATTCTTCTACCAACCAACACTGACCTACTAAATTACCAGTACACTTATACTGAAGGGTGGAAATCCCCCCTTCCTCTCTCCGTTTTGACCATGAGTTTACTATCAAACATGCGTGAGCATCACTTACGCTGGTTTTTTGCTTCATTTCCGACCGAGTTTATCACCAGTTGCTCGTCTGCATGCCGATTCCTACCGGCCGTCCAGTACAGTTACAGTACAAACGATACCTCTGTAGGAATCTGTAGTTGTATTTTTCCACTGAAAAATGTTAGGCTGAATATATAATAAGAGTACAGTTTTTATAAGGACATAGTTAGGAGAAAAAATCTCACACTATATTTGGACCAATATGATGCTCTACAATTTTTATAATAAAGGTGGGGATAAAGTATTTGAGGAAGAAATTAAATTTAAATAATTAATAAAAGATGTTCGGATAAAAAAACAGCAAGTGAAAGGAAGCAACACTGGTGATGGCTGAACCTTTAATAAGTTTATAAGTTGATAAGGACCTGAAAAGGTTGCTGATCCCTGTTCTAAGGTGTCACTCTCGTAACAAACTGAACTGTTTATGACAAGCAGGCCGAGGATGGAATCCTGGCCTGGCATACTGAGGGTAGTTTTCAACTCCCCTTCCAAGCTAATGTGGATACACTTTTTCGTTTCAACCTTCCTCATATCCCTAAAACCCCATTGTAATTGGAACATATGCTTGTAACCCGAATGAGTAGAAAGATATTGTGTAAAAAAAAAGGGCAGGGGATAAATATAGTTGGAAGTCATATCGTGGTGTGGTTTTATGTATTCTACTTTATAAAATAGTGGAATATTGAGACTTTTTTAATCATTTTAAAATTTTAAAAAAAACCTAATAAACTGACTCAAATTTAGCTGCTGTCCCTGTTTCAATGGCTGAACGGTCTAAGGTATCACTCTTGTACTATACTGGCCTGCTGATGACAGGAAGATCGAGGTTTGAATCCTTGTCATGTCTACAGATGGTGGTTTTTGCTAAATGGTTTCCCACTCTTTTACCAACCAAATACGGGTAGATTACCTTTAAAATACTTCCTTCCTCATCCCTACGCCATTAGAGTAGTAAATGTATACAACTTGAACAGGTAGTAAGAGGCGGTGATAAAAAAAAAAGCTGTTAGGGGAAGAATGCATACATTAATTTTGTTGTTTGATTAAAATCTGTGTATCTAATATCCAGGTTAGTCTATCCTCAAACGGGCTCTTAATAAACCTTACACAAAAAATAGAGTCTGAAAGTGTTGATTCTTCTGATTGGTCAGGTACTTGGACCTTGAGGGCACCTTATCTAACTGCCACAGATTCGAGGAGAGTCTTGATTACGCTTCCCCTATAAAGTACAGCGCAGAGTACAGGCAGTTTGAGACTCAGCAGAGTGCTACAAGCGATAGTGAAGACATCACACCTACAGGTACAGGATACAACTCGACTGGCAGGGGGTGGAATTCTCGGTCCATCGCGTCATCTTGAACAAAACTGTGTGTGCCTTAAGTAGGATGATCTGTAGGGCAGTGCCGCTGTCAGAAAGATGGGAGCTGAGGATAGTGATGGTGTTACATCACTGTTAGGATGATATCACTTCTGGTAGGCCAATATACGCATGCCCCATTATTATGGCATGCATTGTTCTAGACCAGGGGTGGGGAGTCTTTGGGTGTTAGAATTTGCAGGGGTGGGGAGCCTTTGGGTGTTAGAATCTGCAGGGGTGGGGAACCTTCGGGCGTTATAATCTGCAAGGGTGGAAAACCTTCAGGTGTAAGAATTTGTTGGGGTGGGTAACCTTTGGGCATTAGAATCTGCAGGGGTGGAGAACCTTCGGGTGTAAAAATCTGTAGGGGTGGGGAACCTTTGGGCATTAGAATTTGCATGCAAGGGTACACTCGAGGACCCTTAAAACCCCTTCCTTTCTTTAAGCAGGGGCCAGTGCATACTATTCTTATTAAAATTGTCCATGAATTAAATGAACTATAAAACAGGCTTTGGTTTTATTGAAAAATGTGTTGCAAGCACACATCACCTTTGTAAGAGTGTAACTAAACTAAATGTTATGCGCTGAATGGTTGACAGACGATGCCTCAGATAATTCTTCGGAGGCCTCCATGGAGCTGGGCCTGTCCGAGAAGTACCTCATCTTTACGACAGGCTCCAAGACATACACGCCTCACCAAGTGGGGTTCAAGAGGGTCCGCGGGGTCACTTTTCCTCGCAAGATGTCTCCAGGTCCCACGTTGAGTGAACGGTTAGCCCGGCGAGCGGCCGAGAGGGAGAACAGTCAACAACCAGACCCCAACTGGCTCGTATTCGAAGAGGTGGCCGACAGATTTGACAAGGTGGACCATCTTATAGACCTGCACGGTCACATTATTGGCATGGGACTCTCTCCGGACCACAGGTATTGGTGGATTGTAAGCGGTGTGTTATTAGTGGTGGGGCCCTTCAATCATCTGACTAATTATCTGCTCTATGTTGTTACAGATATCTGTATGTCAATACACGGCCCTGGCCCCATGGCTACACCATCGAGAACCCTCTAGATCCTCCACCCATAGCTCAGGAGATTGACATCCACGTGATTGACCTTGTAAGCTTGAAGGAAGTAGGCACCATGCTACGCTCTCACAAGGCCTACACTCCCAACAACGAGTGTTTTTTCATCTTCCTTGATGTGTGTCACCAGTACGTTGCCAGGTGAGTAACTTCCTGATCTTGTCTTGTACAAAGGACGAGGCTCTGTACCAATAATATTAACAACGATCTCCAGCATCGGACAAGCCTGCCTTTCCTGCTTAAAGCACATTCAAATGATTGGTGTAAACATACATCACAAGCTGATCATCAGATCAATTGATTGTTCCATAATCAGCCTATGACCATATTGGCATCGGCTCAGCCTAAGTTGCTACCTGCAAAGGCAGCCTATTGACTTAGGGCATTAGACTTGCATCATACTTGTTTTCCGTCAACATGCTGGTCGGGGTTCAAATCCCACCTATGTGAACAATACTTCCTCAGATTATTTTAAGTTCAGATGTATACTTGACAAATTAAGAAGACAGGCAGTTTGTGTTCTATGCAGCGGGGCCGAGGATCGCCATGGGTACCTGTGGGACCGACACTATGGCGCTTGTCTCACCAAGTTCCCACACAATGATGTGGTAAATGCCGTGGCATTCAACCCGCGCGACTCAGAGATGTTAGTGACCACATCCGATGACTTCACAGTGAAGGTGTGGAGATCTCGTCGCAGAGTTCTTCAATTGGGACTCAATCCCAAGCACTTGACCAAGGGGACGGAGCTCAGACGCAAGTGAAACTTTTGCACCTAGTCGACTATCTCAGACGCAAGGGAAACTTCTGCACCTAGTCGACTACCTCAGATGCAAGAGAAACTTCTGCACCTAGTCGACTATCTCGGACGCAAGGGAAACTTCTGCACCTAGTCGACTATCTCGGACGCAAGGGAAACTTCTGCACCTAGTCGACTATCTCAGATGCAAGGGAAACTTCTGCACCTAGTCGACTATCTCTGACGTAAGGAAAACTTCTGCACCTAGTCAACTATCTCGGACGCAAGTGAAGCTCTTGCACCTGGTCGACCAGCTCAGACGCAAGTGAAGCTCTTGCACCTAGTTTACCAGTTCAGACGTAAGTGAAATTTCCGCACCTAGTCGACCAGCTCAAACGCAAGTGAAGCTCTTGCACCTAGTCAAAAAGCTCAGACGCAAGTGAAGCTCCTGCACCTGATCGACTAACTCAAGCGCAAGTGAAACTCCTACACCTAGATGACTAACTCTGGCACAAGTGAAGCTCCTGCACTTAGTTGACTAAACCAGTACCCCAACCCATAAATAATTTCAACTAACTGAACTGACGCCTTCATAAAGACTGGACCCATCTACACAGTCTTGATTAATGTATTTTATTATTTATCAACAACAAAATGTTTGATCTCAACTGGGCTTGAAGGAGAGTTCCTTATTACTTTGCAACCACGACGGTCTGCATAGTAAGATAGTAAAATAAATTCTTACTGTGAGTCTTCGAGCTTGTATTTTTTAATATGAGTTGAGGTTACTTCTCAAAAAACTCCTGAGCACCAAGTTTGGCTTGAGTTCAAAATGTATCGTATTAAAACTTAACTATGTAAATAAAGAAAAGAGTATTTATTGCAATTTAAAAACATTATTTTTAAGAAAAGAAAATTCATATATTTAAGATGAAAAAAAAAATCTTTGATATGATGAATGAGGTTATGTGGTATAGAGCACTAGGCTAAATCATGGTTTAAATTAGGAGGGATAGCCAGCACACTTACCTTGGTGATACTGGAG